>BQNB010000111.1:115008-214415 GCA_026074375.1 Tanacetum coccineum
AAAAAAAAAATTCTCGAAATGTTTTAAATTTATGTAAAAAAATTCGAATTTTTTTAAAAAAAATTCTCGAAAATTTTTTTTTTTTAAATTTATGTAAGAATATTTAAAATTTTCGGTAAAAAAATTTTTTGAAATGTTTTAAAAAAAAAATTCTCGAAATGTTTTAAATTTATGTAAAAAAATTCGAATTTTTTTAAAAAAATTTCTCGAAATTAACTGTTACAGGGACCATTTCTGAAACACAAGAAACCACATGGATCATTTCTGAAACAAGCACGAGGGTATTTATGTCATTTATACCAACTAAACCAACAATTAACGGTCAAACAAACGGAAAAATTGGTCAAGGGACTAAACCCGATACGGGTGAAAACCTTGGGGACAGGATCCGGGAAAAAAAAAGTTTAGGGACCTTTTTCGTTAAACCCGACAGACCACAGGGACCATTTATGCAATTAACTCAAACTTAAATTTTAAAATTGTTTTAATCTTTTTTTGATATTTAAAAAAAATATTTAAAATTTAAGTTTTTACAAAGTACAATTTTTTAATATTTATTTTTTTTAATTTGGACCAAAAGTGTTACACCGGGTAAAACATAAGGACCAAAAATGTAGTTAACTCTTTATTTATCTATTAGAAATACACAATGACAATTTTACCCTCGTATTTAACAGTCAAACTCGGTCAAACTAACAATGTTATTAACTTTGGACCAAAAGTGTTACGGGTCGACCAAATTTGGACAAGATCCGTTACAAAAAAACTATTTGGACCAAAAGTGTTATACCCGGTAAACCATAAGGACCAAAAATGTAGTTAACTCTAAATTAAAACGATCACTCCATGTTTTCGGGTCAAACTGCCCCATCCTGTTTCAACATTCGAACAACAATAATAAATGACCCTTCTCAACCAATTTTACCGATTATCCAACCCGCCCGACCCACCCGTTCAGACACCTATAGTGTGTAGCACATTCAAGAATTTTGGGTGCACCTGTTATCAGGTAGGTTACGACGATCTTGGAGTGGTTTTAACCATGGATTAGCAAACCATTCTCCAAACGGGTAATGAAAGTCTGGTTTATGCTTAAGTTCGCTCTGAGAATCATGTTTTGAAGGATTATAGTGCTGGAGCTGCTTGTCTTCAGAGTCTGACTCGGAATCCACGACTGCATCGGGTAGCATGGAAGCCCTCTGAAAGGAAGCTGCACTCCTGCAAGGACATAACATGAGGCTCGATCAAACAGAAACATTTAGTGAAGTGACTATTTACTTTTACTGAAAACTGATAGAATTGATATATACTAGATGCGGCTTTGGCCAATCTATAGGTATATGGGTTGATATGGTTATCTTTTATCTCAGATGAGTCATGCGGTAAAACTATTAAATATTTACTAAGTGAAGCAGGCTGAATAGGTCAAACCATCTGAATGTCGCTTCAAACAGGCTGAATGGGTAAAACTATTAAAAAATTAAGAAAATATAAAAATATAAAAACCTCATAAATGGCTTAAATATAGTAGATTATGAAGTTATAATAATTAAAAATGCGTACTCATAATGAGCACATTAATTATTTTCACAGTCCAAAACTAGACAAGAACGTGTTTCAGGTCAACTGACCCAACCCATTTTCATATGCGGCTTTGGCCATACCGGTTTGACCTGTACTAAATAATACCTGTGATCCAGCCTACCCAACCTGCCTCCAATGATCTAACGGTAGAACTTGATAAGTAAATCCAATGTTCAAAGAAAACTGTAGTTTTTTTTTTGTGATGTCTTTATTACATTTCTCTACTTGTTTGTCTTTACTCCTTTACCATCCCTTTGTTACTTAATTTAGTCCACAAGGTTCCTCGAATCCTCTCTTAATTTGTATAAAAGGCTATTTACGACATGGTTGATAATACAACAACATACCCAATCCCGCCGGAGCGAGGTATGGTTGATAATCATAACATTTAAATGAAACTATGTTTCTAGTCAGACCGCCTCTACTTCTGATGAACAAAAGAAGTATTAAATATCCCATAAGAATGCACTACAAAAGGAAAGTGAATTAGGGTACCTTTTCTCAAACGAGTCGACCACATATGGAAATTTGGGTTGAATTCCAGTGGCTTTCCTCAGCCATCTGTTTCCAAGAAGTACTTTATCGACTGTGTATAGAAGCTGTATTTCTGCAGCCTTTGTAATGACACTCAATGGTATAGAAGGAGTGCCAACTTCATCCATAACTTCCTGAACCTGTCAACAACAAATAAGCATCCGATTCAGACTATTCTCGATCCACATAAACTAAAGATGTTAACTGTAAATGCGACATCAAATTAACACAAACGAAGAAAAACCGAAAGTACAAGCATGCATTGATGATTTTATTGTGAAATCTTTTTATACTTATAGGTGCTACAAATTTGAACAATAGGAATGTACCTCTGGGGGTTCCCACACATTTTCTGTACTGTCATCCAGCAAATCTGAAGCCATGCCGTCGTCGATAATATCCCGACGTCTTTGCAAGTGTCGAGTTTGAATTAGGGTATTAAAATGCTGATCGACGGAATCCTCAAGAATGTCATCTAGCATGCTTTTATTAAAGAAATACGGAGTATACCTACCAAGAAATCAAACATCAATGAGATTCAGAAAAAACAAGAAAACTAGGCTGGTTGATGACAAGCACGCTTTTTTTCCATTAGTTTTTAAATGAATAGTTGAAAAACTTATATATTTATAAAATATTAGCCAAAATTGTTGAATTAAACCAATAAAATTTTATGAAAGGCAACTAACTACCTCACATTATATACACCACAATTCTATCCCACATGACTTGAACCCACAACCACTTTGGTTGGGGAGAATTCTCACACCCTATGGGATACTGCTGAGCCACAAAGACCATTTGGTGATTTGCGACCTTCAATCATTTGACCCATTCCCCCTTTGGCTGAATTTTCTAATTTGACCCTTTTGAGATATAACACAACCCAAATTGACACGCTCATTAAGACATAAATAACGGGTCAAAATTACCACTTCTACTGGTGAGTCAGAGATACATAGTCGAACAAAATATCATACCACTTAATCCCATCAGCAGTGGCTATTGCAATATCCAAATTTTGTGCAGTGAAAACTGGAACCCCTTCAACTCTCTTTTTCCGAGTGTTGTGTGCATTCTTGAGAAGTTTGTTAGCTTCCTTGACTTGTCTCTCATTTGGAATGAACTGGAACATGTGAGGTTTTTCCTGTAGAAAAGGAAAAAATCAAATAAATAACAGAGTAAACATAGATATCAGTATGTCTATATAACTGAATACTACATGCCATAAAAGGGAACCTAAAAAGTAATAATCAATCAAGCAATCAAATGTATATTCCATATGAATAATTTAAACTAAACCAAAAAATAAACTCTTATTAGGCATAAGAATATTTTTCCGTCCTGATAGAAGATAGTTAGCATTCTAGCAAGTATGCCACAAGTGCTCAAAACCGTAGTCACATAGAACGGGGATCGTCCCGGTATGCGATCGAGGTTCGTGATCGCGGTTCGCTAGGTACCTAAAATTCGGTTTGATGGAGGGTAGGTTCATTCGGGATCGCTCAGGTACGATGTACCTCATAATTAATATATTCCTAAGCATTATTAAAAAAATCCTAACCATTCATTATTGAGAAGGTCTCAAATACGAATCATTAATTTCGTTGTTCCCGACTGAATCGTACCCAAATTCGGAACGCACGAACTGGATCGCAATTCGTGGCCTTTCTAGCGAATCATGTTACTATGCTCAAAACAGCATAGCTAGAGCCTAGACGTAGGTATCTCAAGCCACTTCTTATGAATGGGTAAATTTGAGTTCTAATTTATCTCAATAGTCATATTAAATGAGTAGAACGGGTTGAAAGTTACCCAAAATTACTTTTAGTGCATACACCTCCTAAACCGTTGTATCTAAAGATTTAGTTTCCCTTATTATTATCATAATAACATTGTCTTTGTAATTAGGTAATCATAAACAATGGAGTACTAATAATGGACAAAAAGGTGTGCATGGTGATGGGTCAACCCAACTCATTTCAGTTTGTACTAAAAATGTCTCATTACTTAACCCATCACTCCATCAGACCCACCTTGCGACATCTAAGAATAGCTAACCGCTCATATTTTACTGTCTTTATACGTAAAATAAAGGGTACGATACCTTGAAATGTTCGTATGCTAAATCAAGGCGACAGGCACCAACGACTCCACTAGGAATGCTCAGCTTCTTGACATACGAAACTGAAAAAAAAAACGCAAACCAGAATGTAATTATCATCCATCATGGACAAGTGTTATGAAAACTTTGCAATAACAAACAAGAACTTATGAAACTCAATAGGCAAAAAAAGAATAGAATCTTGAAGCCAGATAAGAACAAAAGATCCTATAATCAAATGTAGAGGTGTACCTGCGTCTCCTAGGTCAATGAAAAACTGGAAGACAGGACCATTCCTCTCACTCTTCATAACAGTTTGAAACATCTTTTTAAGCCATTGTGGTGTTCTGTGAATGAAAAGAAACACCTAGAAATATGTGACATACAATGAGGAGAGACGAAACTAGACCATAAAAGAAAGAAAGGAATATATCCAGATCACATAGAACATATTATTACCCAAAGTGCTTTTCTCATATTGCAAATAAACAGAACCAGAATATGGGCATATCACAGATACATGTATTCTCAGATTTTAATAAGTTGATGAAAGGGATTTATATATTGCGTCAGTAAAAATATTTAACTAAACCAACAAAATAAAGATGTTTCATAATCATCAATCATAGTAACGTGTGTCCTCGCTGTCCTCTGTTGCGGCCATAAATGTTACACTTGCTCTTTTCTATAGTTTCTAAATATTACACAAAGGTGTTCCATTTCTTATTATCGTGAAGTGCAGACCAGTAATCCAAATTCTCACACTTTCGTAAGGATAAACTATCCATTTCTCCTTTGCATGAAGAATGACATGATCAGATGTTAACATGTATAACTAAACAGATAGAACCTTATGTACTTGATAGTTATAGCAATTCAATAAATAGTTTTCAAGCAACATTTTTGGATTGCGCCAACTCGTTGCAAACATCTCATTCTTTCCATTATATGTAAAACAATTCACAATTCCAGAACCATCAGAAAAATGTTACTTAATTCACCATTCCAGAACCATTAGAACATCCAAAGTTTTATTGATCTTTATAGCCTAATTGATCTTGTATACCCGCTAAACACTATGTTGCAATACAGGTTTCACTAGTGTCAAAATAATTACATGATTAAGTGTTAGATGTGGTTCTAAAACATAGGCAACCAGGTTCGATCTTGACCCGCGCCAACACTTGGGAGCACGACCAAACTAGAAATTTAGAAGGATAAGTGTTTGGAGTTGGCGCGAGGGCCTTATAAACCTATTATTAATTGTGATTTTTCTATGCAATGGCCGACCCAAATGTAGCAAGCGTTTCTAGTTATAACATACTTATAGCCAAGGTTTTGGTTGTACACTTTTGTAGAGCTTTGCCTAAACTTAGACAATAAGACAATATTCTTACCAATGCTTTTCGAAACAATCACAACAAGTTAAAACTGGGATTGCTTATCAAAAATGCTTGTTGCCATTTAAAATATGCTGTCTTAAAATAAGCTGTTTTGAATTAGCAATTTGGAGCTCCTTATTTGAAAGAGCTTATTCCACTCACAAACAATCCAATAAGGTGATAAGCAGTGTGGATAAGCAATCCCATACAACCTCAAAACTGTGTATCCACTCTAGCAAGACATGATGAGGAGATAAGTAAAATTACCAAAACGCAACAAGAAAATGAGCAGTTTAACGCGGTGCGTTGGTACGCACAATTTTTAAACAGTTTTATAACAACACACTGCATGAAATTTTGTTAGTGTTAACGCGCAATCCTATATATCGCCCAAAGAGATTCACTTAGCATCTTATTTCAAGTAAGCATTAGCCTCGACAAGTAAACCTATACACGACAGCTTCTAAAGCACATAAGTATATAAGTTGTTCAGTACCATCCAACACTCAAAGTGCTTATTCGGTGTATGAAAACACAACAAGAACTTCACTTTCTTTTTCTTTTCTTTCTTTTCTTCTTTTTTTTTTTTGGTTGACGACAGCTAAACAAATTTATATCACATGTCCTAGCAGGACGGATCTTCTCACATAACAAGAGGTACGATTGGGACACAAGCCGTTTGGTACACACACCTTACAATCTTACATTAGCAGGTGGAGCACATTGTCTAAAACAAGATAAACAATAGTCCAATACACCAAAAATTATCAATTAAAAAAACCATTTTGCGCAATTTTTTAACATTGAGGAATATTTATAAACTAACCTTTTAGAAAGAAAAGGGATATCAAACTGAGTGGAAACAGCCATAAGACCAGTACCAGATAAATCACACATACTAAAAACCTGACCCACAAAAGCTGGCCCACCACCTCCACTTTTCATACTCAAATTCGATATCCTCACCGTTGACGGAAACCCACCACCTGAACTCGTTGACTCAGAAGATGACATGTTCCTTAAACCTGAAATGATGTTGTTTGATGGGTTTTGTGATTTATGGTTTAGAAAAGATGAGATGTTTGTAGCGGTTGAGTGGAGGAAATTGGTTATGTGGTGGTTATTGTTGTTGTTGTTGTTATGGTGGTTGGAGGTCATCGGAATGTTGAGGGTTGAGATTATGTTTGGATGTTTTTTTTTTTCTTCTTTATCTTATGTTTTGGTTTTTATGTTTTTCTCCGACATGAAATGTAGATATGATTGGGTTGAGGCATTGCCTTTGAGATGGGTTTGGGTTATCCAAAAAGTGGTTCTGAACTTTGAAATTGTAAATCACATAATGCCCCGAGGTTTTACGAGAGTCTTTCCCAAACAAAGAATCAAAAGACTCTCACTATGTTTTCTGGTTAAGTACTTAGATCGTCGCATCCATCATATAACATGACTAGACGAATACCCGCGCATAGCGGCGGTTAGAGGTGAACAAAAAAACCGGTTTTAAAAACCGGAAAACGAACCGGTCAACACCGGGTTTGACCAAACCGGTTTCGGTTTGAGGCCAAACCGACGGTATTTCGTTTGAGGCCAACCGCGTTTGGAACCGGTTGGCTTTTCTTCTTGGTTTCGATCGTTTGTATACCGGGTTTTCGAACTCGGTTTTGAAAAACCGGTTTCCAAAACCGTTACAACCCTAACCGATTTTTTTTATTTTTTTTTTGAATTTAAGCCTTTTTTATAGTGAGAGGGTCCCGTGGAAGTGAGAGATTTCCGATAGAGATTGAGCGGTCAACGAGCTAAACTTCGGCAAGAAATTTTATTTTTTCCGGCAACAAATTCATTTTTGCGGCAACAAAAAATTTATTTTGCGGCAATAAATTTATGTGGCGTTTGGCTGAAATTCGCATGGTCACGTTCAGAAACGACCCCAACGGCAAGGTCGTGTGTGTCACTTATTTGGCCTTTTCGGGGATCGTTTTTCTGGGCCTCAAAGATCGTTTTTTTTTTTTTTTCTGTTTCATTAAGTACGTTTTTTTGGGTAAATAGAAAGTATACATCATTCTTCTCATGTCCTCATACTTTTTTTGACGAATCTATACTGTACCAATGCTATCTCTAACTTGTACCCATGGCTTATCTTTATGGCAGTTTTTTTTTTGATCTTGTCCCCCCCACAGCCTGCTTATCTTCACATGCTTATCTTTATGTATTTTTTTTGATCTTTGTCCCCCCACATGGTTTATCTTATCTTCACATGCTTATTTTTAATGGATCTTGTCCACCCTACCTACTTATCTTCACAGTCTTTTTGCTATTTTTTATTTTCAATAATAAATAGAGAGGTTTGTGTTTCAATGTTAATCACGAACTCAAAAATCCACAATCCTAAGATCAAAAAATAAACCACGAAAAAAGAGAGGTTGAAGTTTATTTTTCCGTTTTTTAGCGTACAAAACCACGAAAAACAAAACCGGTCAAAACCGGTTTGGGTGGTTAAAAAAAAAACCGATTCCCAAACCGTGGTGAACCAGGTTCGACACAAAACCGCACGCCCATCCCCAAACCGGTTTTCAAACCGGAACCGGTTTTTTGCCCCAAACCGTTTTCCATCGACTGTGGTTCGTTGACCGAACAGGTTCCCTGTTTGACTGAGAACCGAACCGAACTGATAACCGTTTTGCAACGAAGACTCCTAGCGGGTATTTCCTAGCAAACAATTAGTTGTAGTGCTAAAAAAATTTTATGGGTTATAAACAAAAAAAAATAAAAGTTTGATGATTTAAAAAGATTAAACAAATCTTTTTAAAAACCCTGTTCTAACCGACCCAAACAGGTTCAACCGTTATGGTGACTACGACAAAATATTTGCGATAATAGCTTTGTTTCCGAGAAAGCCTCATAAATTATTTAAATAATATACTTATTTCTCACCAACACTTATGATTTTATTTGTCAAAATTTTTACATAACCAATTTTAATATATTTTCAGAAATAATTAAAACTTAAAAATAGTAATATATTCCAAGCGTTTATTAAAAAAAAAAACTTTGATATAATTCAATCAAAAATGTTAAAATATTTTTAAAAATGGTTTTTCTAACTTGTGCCCCAGGGGCACAAGATAAGAAGTACAAAAAGTGCACAGGGTCTCACAGGAAAGTATAAAAAGGTACACATGGACCCACAAATTTTGTGGATCTCTATGTACTTTTTTGTACTTTCCTGTAAGTCATAGGGCACAAGTTAGAAAAACCCTTTTAAAAATTTACATTTAAACAATTTTTGTTTTGTTACATGAATGTTGTGTGCTTTGTTATAATGGATATTAAAATGTATTCTTTTTGTAGGCTCTATTACTCACACTTTCCGCACAAGAGAAGAAAGTCACTCACAACACAAAATTACCAAATCTATTCATTTAAAAATAATAATCATAGTTACTGAAAAGTACTTTGTAACGCACTTTAAAGACACGCCATAGTTAAAAGCCGTGTGAATATGCACTTAGTGGGTATCTTGTTGGGTCCGCTTTTGATTTGTATACTATTTTATATTGTTTCTTTTGTTTTCTTTTTGTGGTAGCAAAAGGAGTTTTCCTTAATTAATGGTCTATTACTAATTTTATTTTATTATTACAATAATGTAATAACCGAACCTTTATTTAATTGAGGATCACAACAACCACCATGAAGCAAACATAAGAAAATCAGATAAAAATAGTGTAACGCTGATATACACTTGAACACAAAAGAAAAAATAAATTCATTCCAGATTATTGTGACTCTTCGTAAAAGAGAATAGCCTATAATTCCAAGTCATATAATCTTCTTGAACTACAGATATGATGTACCTTTGTGATTGAGATTATGATACCTCTCCAAAACATGCATAATTTATCACCTTAAAACTTTTTAAAATATTTCCTATTGGTCACATACGGATGACTAAATTATTGAGATTGACGAAAGACGCCGGAAAATCTGTTGTCGTCACCTTCACCGCTTTCTCGTCGGAAAATGAAGCTTCCGTTGACGTCGTGTTTTTCGCCGGAAATTTGTTATAATGACTATTGCATAAATTAGTTACAAAGTTTGTAGTGTACATTTGTTATAAAGTTTATTTTGTAAATTTTTTTATAAATTATGTCATGTAATTTTTGAAAGAAAAAAAAAATTCACCTAGAACAAATATCCCACAAACATCATCTTTTTACTTTTATCATTTCACTTTAAATAAATATTCTACAAACACCAATCATCATAACTCATTAAATTTATTTCACTTTTACTTCTATCATTTCACTTTAAATAAATACCTCACAAAGCAATAATTAGCTTAGAAAATAAGAACCTATTCTACAATTTATTTCTCCCACCACAATTTATTTTGTTGGCCACCAAAGAATTATCTCTCTCCCTAGTACAAACTTCCCACAACCACCATCTTTTGCACCGCTAAAAACAGCCGGAGAAAATGCGTTCGATCCGACACCACCAAACAACTGTCCCAGATTTATATGATCTAACATAATATATAAAAGTTTCCAATAATGTTTTATTATAATAAAAAAAACCCTAGTTCATAAGAAAAGATTGTGTTATTATAATTTAAAAAAATGATGATAAAACTTGATATGATCTCAATATAAAAAACAACGTACACTCTTTTCAAAGGCAAGCATTGTTAATTCTTTTTAACACCTATCTTGAAATCTTTCATCTCTAGCTCAAAATCTTCATCCATCCTCAATATCTTCAACCTCCATCATTATAAGATTAACTACAAATTAAACACTCTTTACTAAAATAGAAACACAAACGAAAGAAAAAAGTTATGAACTTTTAGTTCATTTTATTTTCTAGATATACCCTGTATTACTGTAATACTTAAATTAAACATTCAAATCCATACGAAAAATAGTCAATAACAACATATCTGAGAACACCCTTACCTTAAAAATGCAGGAAAATCAAACTCATCGTCTGCTCGTGGTGGCGGTGGCAACCGGTCATTCCGGCGAGAGATTGGCAGAGACGGCGGCGGAAGCCGACGGCAAACAGCGACTGAAAAAAAAAGTTTAAAAAAAACGTTACAAAGAGTAAGATCAACAAATCTATAAAAGAAAACTTCTAAAACTTATTTAATAAATATACATCTAATAGAAAAACCTCAAAGCTTACTTAGTTTACATTGATCTAAAACAAAACTATAAATCCCTAAAACTTATTTAATTTATAACATAGATCTAAAAAAGCTCAAAAAACCCTCAAAACTTGATATTTTCGTTTAATGTTTTGGAGATTTGGGTGATGGAGTTCTTGCCAAGATGGTTACGGTAGTGGTGGTGGTGGTGGAGGTGGTTCAGTGGTGGTAGGGTTTGGTGGTGGGGACATACTGGTGGTTGTGTATTAGTGGTGATGGTGAATGAGTTATGTAAAAAAGAAGGGGATTGTTTTGTTTTAATGTGAGATTTATAGAGATAAGGTGTAAAATGGATGGGAGAGTTTTTTTAGGTGAGAGGCGGCAACCGGTGGTGATGGGCGGCAGCCGGCGGTAGTTAGAGAGAAAATGTTTTTTGATTTAGAGAGAGAGAGATATGTGAATGTGGTGTTGTGTGTGTTTTGAGAGAGAGAGAAAGAGAGAGAATTGAGTGAATGGATGATTTTTGGTGTTATGTTTATGTAACGAAAAGTTGCCGAGTGTTTTCCTACGTTTTCAACATTCAAGATTTGAGCATTCAATGAAATTAGCAATCATACATTTAATGTCAAGATTATTAGTTTTTAAGGCTTGTACATTTAGTTTCCAAGGCTTGTATATTTCTAAGTTTTTCATCACATATTTAATTTCAAGATTTTTAGTTTCCAATGCTTGTACATTTAGTTTCTAAGGTTTGTACAATTTTCAACTTTCAATTTCTACTCTTTTCAAGAATGGGTGAAAAATGCTTTATAATGGAGTATAGATATAGATTGCGTGAGTCTTAAGGCCGGGATAATGAAAAGAATAGAAGACTTAAAACTCTCAATTAACTATTAATTTTAAATCTATTCTTATTCAATCTATATTAACTAGCAATAAAGCAAGATTCTAGGTTTTTATTTATTCTTTATGGCAAGAATTACATATTGTTGCCATAATTTATAGTTAAAACAATAAATAAAAGTTTTCTCATGCAATTCTAGCGTGTTTTATAAGTGTGTAACCCATAACACCAAACGAGGTTGACTCGTGATGCCACTGTTGGGATTTTATAACTAGTAAACCATGTTTACGACGAGTACGCAACGGATGGATCTAGCTTGATGCCTATGATTAACACACGTATAGGGAAAGAAACACAAACCTTTTAGTTGAATGACTTAAAGCAAACAACAAGAATCTTGTCTTGAAACTTAGTGATTAAGTTATCACCTCTACGGTTGCTCATACAACACGTCAAACGAATACACCAAGATGCTAGTCTTTACTTCACGTTTCACAAACACCTAGTGTTACGCCTTTCTTGAATCGAAAACCACAAACAAACCCTAGTTGTACTTGGACTGAAAATCAGCAAACCCTGGTTAGGGTTTTACACCGAATTCGGTTGAACCGAATATCAAGAAAACGAAAACCCTCGTTAGGGTTTTAAAGTTGTTGAGCTATGAGAACTTGAAACCGAATCCCTTGATTAACTTGAGCTTATGATCGATCTTGTAGGAATCCAATCGCACCGAAAACCTTAGAGAAGGTTTTATCGAAAATCAGAAGTGAGGGAATAAGAACCGAAAGCCTTAGAGAAGGTTTTCGAGTTCGGCTAGGGTTTTAGAGGATAATACCAAAATCTATTTAGGTTTTTTTGAGGTTGTGTATGCATATCAATAATGAGCAAGGTATAGGTGTTTATATAGGCGCCTAAACCTACTCCTTGGTGAACAAGCTAGAAAGCTCTTTGCTTAGCTCACACACAAACTACACCCCCCTCCCAAAAACAGACTCCAACACCACCTTCTAACCTTGTATGGATCAGCTAAAACAAAGTCACGACTACGCCACAAGGTTTTGGTCTTATCATTTAGTCCCTTCGTTTTACATTTAAAATGCACATTATGCTATTAAAAAAGGTAAGAAACTAAAGTCATTAAATCATTCGTTAAGTAATTTAAGAATAAATGTCATTCTATGTTAACGAGTAGTGCCCCCAATATGCTCACGCATTTCCTAATGCATAACAATGGCGATCCAACTCACATATTCCAACAGCTCCCACTTGGGAGTTGTAGTAGCAGACTGCATTTATACCAACAATAGAAACGTCTAGCAACACTCTATTGTCATAAATTAGAAATACTTGAGATAAAGTTTCAAGAACAATCTCAGCTTAATGGTTATGTATTGCTTGCTAGTATCATCCTTTTGTTACAGATATCGTTAAACCATGGATACGGATCCTAACTCATTTCATATAGTTTAACAATTTAGTTTCTCGTTATCGAAGTTAATTCAGATATACCAAATGTAATCAAGAATCATCTTGAATTACCCTTTGGGTACGGCCATATAGTTATCTGATTAATTCTAGAGAGGGGCCATGGTATCATTCTGCACATATCAAATGGAGGAACAAATTCTTTGTTGACTATAAGTGTTGTGGATGCTGCTTCACATCACTTTCAAGAATAGCCTTTATAACTACCTTATTCAGGATAACGTTTGACTTATAATTAAAAAGTGATATCCACACATGCAGAAATTGTTTGCATCTCAAGTCTAAGGATGACTTATTTAACCATTTTCGATATCTTACTCATGACAAGGATCCAAAAGTAAACATACGAAGGTTAGGGTGTCCAATATGCATCCCTTGTGAATAACATATGAGTTTGCCGGGAACCATCAATGTATTCAAATAATACAACTAACGCTCACATTTGCCTTATGTAACAATATTCTCATATTGTTAACTGACAATGGAAGTATTTAGAATGGTAAAATCATTCAAGGATTAAACATGCAAATATAGGATAACAGTTATTATATGTATGAAAACAAATACCAAGTATATTTATTCATCAAAAAGTAAAAATTGTCTTACAATCCCAATTATCCAAATACTAATGAAAAACACAGATTTACATGAGTCTACTAGCTGGAAGCAATCCTATATTCTTAGTATGTTCTTAATGCTTAGGAAAAGCCAAAGCTTTAGTAAACGGATCAGCTAAGTTATCATCTGTGTGAACTTTTTCTATCTTAACGTCACCAAATTCTATAACTTCATGAAGGTAGTGAACTTTGGCATGATAATGTCTAGCACCTTTAGTGATTCCTGATTCATTAGCTATAGTAATGGCTCCATTATTGTCACAATACATGTTTATGGGTTCTTCAATTGTGGGAACAACGCCCAGCCCAGAAATGAATTTCCTAACCCATACCGCCTCTTTAGAAGCGTCTGAAACAGCTATATACTCAGCTTCTGCATATGAAGTTGCGAAGATGCTCTGCTTTGTACTCTTTCAGTCAACAGCACCTCCTTTCAAAACGAATACATATCGAGTCTGAGACTTAAGGTCATCAGCGTCTGTCAGATATCCAGCATCAGTGTAGCAAGAAACCTTCAGCTCTCGTTTTATATCACCTCCGTAAACAAGAAACATATCTTTAGTATTGCGAAGATACTTTAGAATGTTCTTGACAGCAGTCCAGTGAAGTTCACCTGGATTCTGTGGAAATCGGCTTGTTATGTTTTGAGCGAACGCAACATCAGGGCGAGTGCATCTTACAACATACATAATAGATCCCCACCGCCGAAGCATATGGTACATTATGCATGCGCTTCACCTCAGCAGGTGTTGAAGCACCTTGTGATTTACTTAATTTGAGTTTTTCTTTCATAGGGATACTTCCACGTTTGGAGTTCTCCATGAAAAATATTTTCAAGATTTTCTCAATATAAGCACTTTGACACAATCCAATTAACCGCCTTGATCTATCTCTGTAGATCTTGATTCCAAGAATATATGCAACTTCTCCTAGATCTTTCATATCAAAGCACTTTCCAAGGTAGGATTTTACATCTTGTAACATTGGAATGTGATTTCCCATGATCAATATGTCATCGACATATAAGATTAGGAAAGTGACATAACTCCCACTAGCTTTTGCATATACACATGGCTCGTCACGATTTTGAGTGAAACCAAATTTCTTTATTTCATCATCAAATCGTTTATTCCATTGAATTGACGCTTGCTTAAGTCCATAAATGGAACGCTTAAGCTTGCATACTCGGTTTGGAAAATTTGGATTGACAAAACCTTTAGGTTGCACCATATAGACCTCTTCTAAGAGATATCCATTGAGGAAGGCAGTTTTGACATCCATTTGCCGAATCTCATAGTCATAAAACGTAGGTATGGCTATAAGAATCCTAATAGCTCTAATGTCTGCAACAGGAGAGAAAGTTTCTTCATAATCAACCCCGTAGGTTTGAGTGAAGCCCTTCGCTACAAGACGAGTTTTATAGGTGTGTACAGCTCCATCCATGTCAGTCTTCTTTATGAAGAGCCATTTTCTACCAACGGTTTTACCGTTAGGAGGAAGATCAACTAAGTCCCAGACTTCGTTATCTTTCATGGATTGCATTTTCACATTGATAACATCAAATAACGTGTATTTTATAGCATCATTTATCCCATGTAATTAACCCATTTTGTATAATTATTGCACAGAATTGTTACTTAATCGTTTATATTTGAGAATTGCAGTAATTACGGAGTACTTGGTGAATATTAGCAAAAGACGCGCATTTTAGAGCTTAAATGAAGATATTTCTAAGATTAATGATTCTGACAACCAATACACCGTATCCATCAAGGAAGATACGGCGTATCCGTGCCTGCACTCACCAAAGACCACAAAGGAAACAAGCTCAATACGCCGTATCCAAAGAAGATCAATACGCCGTATTCAAGATATAGTATGTGAAGATTCTGGAAGATATCAAACGTGGTACCTACTCCAAGAAACTCCAATACGCCGTATCCAACCCCTTGGATACGCCGTATCAACACCGACTCCAGACAGTATAAATACAAAACTCGAAAATGAGTTTTAGGTGCGCTAAATCATATTCTTGATACCTAAACCACAAAGGTCGATTTTCAGAGGATAAAAAGAGCAGAAGAGGTCTTGCAACGCAGTCTAATCCATAGGAGACAACGTGTAATTTCTTATACTTTTGTAATCGTTCAGTTTTTGGTATCGTTCATTAACTTGGTTAGTTTACCTTGGCTAAGCCATTACTCTTGTATTAATTATGATGTTTGAAGGCTAATACCTTCGGGTATTAGCCATTATTATGAAGATCTGAATGTTTGGTTTTGTTTATATCTCGATTGCTTAATTTATCGTTACACGCTTGTTTATGTTTATCAATTTATACTTGTTTACGTGCTTTTGTATGCGACCTATCATTCAACTGGATCTAGTGATACGGACCAAGTAATCTAGGTACCGGGATAGCTCTCCATATAGTAATTTATACATTTGGAATCATAGGATCACAAATATTGTCCTTCTAAAACCGTGCTAAGGATACGCTTCTGGCTTAACTAGTTAATGGAAACTGCCTTTGTTTTATTGAACATGTTGACTAGTAGGTGAATCTAGATAATTCAACAAATAATGTTCTGATTCCATTGGATAGTTAGACAAGTGGACTACTAGAGTATAGATTGCCATTAAGCAGTAAGTGGGTAAAGTCTCTATGAGCTAGGGTTTAACAAGATCACCATTACTTTAATCCCTAAGATAGATTATAATCAGCAAATAAGGATGCTTTATGCGGATGATTTAATTGTGACAGAATTACTGTGTCTAGGTCTTAGGATGAAGTCCCCCTAAGTCTAAGAATGATATGCCTCTTCGAGATAAGTAATCATTGCACTGAATAAACAAACCAACCTTCTAATCGGATTAATGATGGCTAATACAGTTTTCTATTATAAGGCTCGACCGCTTTATCTTCTGTTAATTTGCTTGTGTGGGTTAAAGTTTCTTGAATTGATTGTAGTCACCAACCAAACCCGTGCCAGTCTCTCAGGCTGAAACCCCCTTTTACCTGTTAGAATTAGGATTAGAACTAACATAGGATTAGCATAGGTTTGACTTAGATTAAAATTAACTTAGATTAGATAACCAAAATATAAATAAATTGAGAGATTTAACCTCGCTTCAAGTGTTCGACACCCTACTTACCACGAATCTACCACCGACCGGGTACACTGCCCGTTAAAGTGTTGTTTTTGGTTAAGTCGGCAAAATATAAATTTAAAACTTGAATCAAAAAAATATACACCACACAACGACACATGGCGCCGCTGCCGGGGAGTGAAAATTAATTTAATTTTTTTATTTTAATGTTTGGTTTTTAGATTAGATCTAACCCTTAAGAGTAGTGTAAATTAGAATTACTGTTATTTAGAGTAGTTTATATTCCTGCTTGTTTATTCTGTTTAATACGGCGTATTCAGTTCACTGAATACGACGAATAGTTTATTTTAATTTTTTTCTAGTAAAATGTTATAGATTAGGATGATCTAAACATTATATTTAGAGGAATACATCATGCTCGAGGAAAAAAAAGCTTGAAAATGTAGGAAAGTGTTTAACTGGGAAACTGCTAAGTATGGAAAGATCTGGTATGATGAAGACATTCACGATCTCAGATCCGTTGAAACTGAATTCTCAGCTATAGCCTTTATTGACGAGGTATCATCTAAAAAAACACTTTCTTGGTAAACCCACGTAAGTTCTCTTTAACGATGAAATTTGACTTAGCGTTTATCATTGACATTCAGACAAAGAAGATTTACACGTAAATTTCGACAAAAACACTTTTACTTATAAAAAATTTTCTACCAATATTTGAAAACGGATTCGGAAATGATAATGAAATAGTCATGCCATTACACTTTTGTACACCTGAGCCTACAGTCAGTTATTTTGATGATTTAGACTTCTTTAAATATTTTGAGAATGAATTTCCAGCCATTGTTTACAATGATGCTCAAACATCTAAATCAGATTTATTAACTGAACCAATCTTAAGCCCTCAACATATTGATGAATTTTTGATTTAAATGATGAAACATCAGTGGTCTGAATATGATGAAGAGGAACAATATATGTTGTACTTTAATGATCTATTCCCCTTCAACATTATTTATCTCGATGATTTAAAGTCGGAAAAAGACAATGATAACAATGAGATCCGATAAAATACAGATCTTCGAAGGTGGGTTTAATGTGCTATCCTGAAACAAGTCACGATAAAATCATAAACTTTAGAACCGGAAGTTTTTGTCATAAACTAAATGTAAATAACGGTTATTTGGAATTATTACGCAAACGGAATACTATTCTATCTCATTATGAATTTATATGTGTCGTTTGGCATTCCATTCGACCCTAAGCGGTATTATAAGGATGGTGATTGTGCGCTAATGTTGCGGAGGCCAAGGTACGTTTTCTTTACTTTGTTAAAAAATTATGAAACATGGTCTTCAAGAATGTATACGGTGAATTAGGTTAACCTATACGGCTTATCCAGTTTTTTAATAAAAGAGGACCAGTCAACAAAATTCGCCAATACGACATATTAACTAGACCTCAATACGGTGTATTGAGTTTGGGTATATAAACCCCTCTTGTCACACCCCCAAAATCTGGTCGCAGCGGAATGGTAACATTGGGGTGCGACTTCAAGGCACAAGGACAAGTCACAACAAATGAAGAAAACGACCTCCAAAAAGAGGACGTTTTATAAAATAGTCACATTCAATTTAGTAAAATGTCAGAGTTTTTACACTAGATTCCATTATCATGTATTAGAAAACATTGTCAAAACTGGTTTGTCAAATATTATTAAGCTTTCAAAAATATATATATCCCGCGTGACTCTAATGCTTCCAATGCCCACTAGCAAATAGTAACCTAAAATACATGCTAAAACTCAACAAAAATGTTGGGTGAATTCATAGGTTAAGTAAAAAGGCAGTATAAAAATAATTTAAGAAATATTTCAAAGAAAGTAGCGTTACAACCTTTTAAAAAGTGTTAATTCCGAAATCCAATCCGAACCCAAGTAGGTGATTCAGTAAAATCAAGAAGTTTTTTAAAAGTGACCAAAGATCAAAGTAATGGTGGGACTAAGTACATATTTACCGAGTCAAAACAAGTAATGTAGAACAAGAGAAACACATTCATCAAGTCTAAGTATATATTATTGCACTAAGCTCATGACACCGAAGCCTTAACTAGATTTTTGCCCCAATCGTAATATAGGATGCTTGCCAACACCCGGACACCTCTCAATGTTAAATGCACCTGATCAAACTAGTGACCCAAGTAAAGGTGGGGATTGTCAGTCCCGATAGATCTATCCACAACACTCGCGCTCACTACAATAGCAATTAACGGTTCATGATAAATAGGGACTTCACGGCAATAAGTAACTAGGCATTAATAATCAGGCATAATCTGGATAACATACACTTTGAAAAACAACTTTGTGTCGATAAAACATCATCTAAAAATTCACTTCAAATATAGGTATTCACGATCTCAAATCATGTAGTAAACAAATCAAGCTTTAGTAAAAATAATCATGTAACGCTTACGTAGTAGAAATCAATAAGTTCACTTAGTAAAACGAGCATGTATTCTCCACCCCAAAAACAGTTTATGAAACAATTAAAAGAGAAAAGGTGGGGTTATGAACTCACCTTAGAAGTGAAGTGAAGAATAAGTCGAGTGAATGAATGAAAACGCGTCACGGAAATATCCAAAAGCAACCTAAGTAGATATCGGTCGTATAAGTACTAAGTACTAATAACATATATAATTCTATATAGCTACATCACCATCTAATTGTGTTTGTGAAATAATGTTTAAATCGCATTTGATAAATAATAATCATGTATTTGAACTCGTATAATCGCGTAACTAGTTTAATCGCCTTTGTAAAATAACATTTATAAAGTTTAAAACAAGTATAAATATTATTTAAGTGATTCCAAAATGTTTCGCAAAAATTTATAAAAAAAACGAACCAACACTATTCATCTCAGGAAATAGTGTCTAGTTTACAAAATATACATCCGAAAATT
This sequence comes from Tanacetum coccineum, assembly GCA_026074375.1. Taxonomy (NCBI): domain Eukaryota; kingdom Viridiplantae; phylum Streptophyta; class Magnoliopsida; order Asterales; family Asteraceae; genus Tanacetum; species Tanacetum coccineum. The sequence goes on from BQNB010000111.1 coordinate 134,767, forward strand.
ATGAAAATAGAGAAGGAAAAATTTGGAGATAATCGTTTCGCAACTACCGAAGGAATTACACGAAGGATCGATTATTCATTGATACAATCGACGATTTTGTAGAGTATTGTTATAAGTGGAGATATCGCCATTGCCTTTAAAGTATGTAAAAGTATGGGTGAATGGGAAGTTGACCGTATTTCGAGAATGCCAACTTAGTTGTTGTTTTTTATCTATGATCAAGTGTTTAAATAGTTGTGTCTTTATCATGGTTAAACGGTCGGGAAAAAGTGATCTAGCAACTTGTATTTTAGTCTTAATTATTTGTTTCGTATATTTTTATTTTAACATCAATTTTAATTCCATTTTCCTATCATTAACAATGGGTTTTAGCGAATGAGGATGTTGAATCGAGCGTGCATGTCTATTTGGGTCGTTGTACGGCCTGTATGCATGTCTTAGCTGCCTTGTTGGTTTATTACTATTGGTGAAAGTTAGAAGATCCATACCCTATATTACTCTACTATTCCTACTCTTTAGCTTATTCGAGGTGGGGAGTGAGCAGTCACATGTGTCTATCCCGTCGTTACGGGTGTGTATGTGTGGTCTTTGTCGCCCTCCTGGAATATTGGTATCGATAAAGATTAGTTAGAATAATCAACCCTATGCCTTCTCATACAAACCCATATTTACCTTTATAAACTTGTTACTCCTTAGCTTTAGCGGTGGAGATGTGTATCCTTGCCAAGCTTATGATAGAATACTCGACCGAGCAATGAGCGAATTAGTTACATGTTACCACATATATTAGTTGAGTGTTTTCATCTTCCTATTTCGTGAGGTGTTTGGTTGTGTACTTGTAATAGATCAAATGAATGCTTAAACGAAAAATATCCTTAGGGATACATTTTTATAAACTTCTAAAGGCTACTTGAGGACAAGTAGGATTCAAGTGGGGGGATATTTGATGACATCAAATAACGTCTATTTTATAGCATCATTTATCCCATGTATTTAACCCATTTTGTATAATTATTACAAAGAATTGTTACTTAATCGTTTATATTTGAGAATTGCAGTAATTATGGAGTAGTTGGTGAATATTAGCAAAAGGCGCGCATTCTGGAGCTTAAATGAAGATATTTTGAAGATTAATGATTCTGACAACCAATACGCCGTATCCATCAAGGAAGATACGACGTATCCGTGCCTGCACTCACCAAAGACCACAAAGGAAAGAAGTCCAATACGCCGTATCCAGAGAAGTTCAATACGCCGTATTCAAGATATAGTATGTGAATATTCTGGAAGATATCAAACGTGGTCCCTACTCCAAGAAACTCCAATACGTCGTATCCAATCCCTTGGATACGCCGTATCGAACCGACTTCCAGACCCTATAAATACAAAACTCAAAAACGAGTTTTAAGTGTGCTAAATCATATTCTCGATACCTAAACCATAAAAGTCAGTTTTCAGAGGAGAAAAAGAGCAGAAGAGGTCTTGCAACGCATTCCAATCCATAGAAGACAACGTGTAATTTCTTATACTTTTGTTAGTCGTTCAGGTTTTTGTATTCATTCTGTTAACTCGGTTAGTTTATTGGTAAAAGCAATTTACTTTTGTATTAATTATGATGTTTAAAGCTATACCTTCGGGTATTAGCCATTATATGGAAGCTTGAATGTTTGGTTTTGTTTATATCTCGATTGCTTAATTTATCGTTGAATGCTTGTTTATGTTTATCAATTCATACTTGTTTACGTGCTTTTGTATGCGACCTATCATTCAACTGGATCTAGTGATACGGACCAAGTAATCTAGATGTCGGGATAGCTCTCCATATAGTGATTTATACATCTAGAATCATAGGATCACAAGTATTGTCCTTCTAAAATCGTGCTAAGGATAGCTTACTATGTTAACTTAGTTAACGGAATATTGCCTTTGGTTTATTGACTCCTGTTTGACTAGGTTAGGTTGAATCTAGATAATTCAACAAATAATGTTCTGATTCCATTGGATAGTTGGACAAGTGGACTACTAGTGTATAAATTACCATTAAGCAGTAAGTGGGTAAAGTCTCTATGAGCTAGGGTTTAACAAGATCATCATTGCTTTAATCCCTAAGATAGATTATAATCAGCAAATAAGGATGCTTTATGCGGATGCTTTAATTGTGACAGAATTAATGTGTCTAGGTCTTAGGATGAAGTCCCGCCTAAGTCTAAGAATGATATACCTCTTCGAGATAAGTAATCATTGCACTGAATAAACAAACCAACTTCTAATCCGATAATAATGGCTAAGTCAGTTTTCTAGCATAAGGCTCGGCGCTTTTCTTTCTTCTGTTATTGGCTTGCGTGGGTTAAAGGTGTCTTGAATTGATCGTAGTCACCAAACCAAAACGTGTCAGTCTCTCAGGCTGACAAACCTTTTACCTGTTAGAATTAGAAGTAGAACTAACATAGTATTAGCATAGGTTTGACTTACATTAGATACCAAAATATTAATAAATTGAGAGATTTAACCTCGCTTCAAGTGTTCAACACCCTACTTACCACGATCTCCACCGACCGGGTACACTGCCATTATAAGTGTCTCTGTTGGTTTTTTTTATTAAGTCGGCAAAATATTAAATTTAAAACTTAAATATCATAAAATAAATACACACAACGACCACATCATAGTGTTTTACGCCGTATGTCGGGGGAGTGAAAATTAATCTTGATTTTTTATTTTATGTTTTGGTTCTTTAACAACTAGACATAACCGCTTAGGGAGTATTTGTGTTAGTTAGACTAGGTGTATATTTTATATATTTAGTATATTTAGTATATTTGTAATTTATTGTTTGTTGTATCTTTGTGTGTGTATTCTTAATTGTTTTCATAATACACTGTTCTGGTAGATAACTCGATACGGCATATCCACTTCCATTGGATACGGCGTATCCAACTTTCTGTCCAATACAACGTATCACTTAACAGATTAATTCGGGTAGTCCCACTTTCTATTGAATACGGCGTATCGATCATCTGGAACCGAATCAGAATCTAAGTTTTTGTATTTGATTTCTGTGCTAAATTTTTTTTATCCTTCTTCGGAGCAAATCCTGCTGATATTTTTACCTGTGTTACAGGAGAGCTAGTAGACTAAAGAAGAGACCATAAGAAGTCATGACAAAACTAATTTCAAAAAAATACATGGAAAAGGCTCAGACTGAATCACATCTTTCTATTACTAGTAACGATATTAACATTGAACTCAACAAGGAATTTTTAGAGGAATTACAAATGAATGCATACACGGATAGATTGACGAAGACGTGATAAACCACATTGTTATAGTACTTAACATGATTGATTTGATCTACATTCCTGGTGTGGATTCTCATCAACTACGAATGAAAATCTTTCCTCTCTCGCTGGATGATGAGGCAAAACAATGGTGGATAAACGAAGGAGACGGAAAAATCACCGTTTGAGAAGAACTTGTTGAGAAAATTTTCTATAAATTTTATCCCGATTCAGACGATGGAGAAGAAGAAATGTTGGACGAAGGAGATAACTTGGGGATAGATCCACTTGAACTCATATCGGGAATAAATCCATCATTTGATAAACATACAAAAATAGATGGAAGAACTAAAAAGGTTCTATTCCATGCTTGAATGATTGGGAGTTGGAATAAGAGACGAATGGATGACAGAATCTTGAGTAATAACAATACTACTGCTGACTCGTTCTTCAAACCTTATTTAATGACCCCTGGAAAGAGCAACACCGAAAAGGAAGATGAACAAAGTCAGACGAAGCGTAAATATTGCAATGCATCCGAATCCATTGACGAACAACCTAACAAAAGAATGTGTAAAGCAGAGAAGTTTGAAGCTATCCAGTACTCGCTTGGAACCAATGAAGAATATATTGCTATAAGAAGATGTGAATATGATAATTGGGAGAGAAACGAAGATAATATGTCTAAAATCTACCAAGATATTTTTCAGAAAAAGGACAACGGATAGAAGGTTACGCGCACCGAGTGAGAAGATGAAGAAAAGTCTAACTTAAAGACTTCGCTGTAAACAAAAGTGCTTCCCGGGAGACAACCCGAATTGTTATTTAATTTTATCGAGTCTGTCTTCCCAGACATTAATACGGCGTATCCGCTCCATACCATACGGCGTATTGATTGTCTGGACGTTATCAGTCTTTATTTTATTGCACTTTAAAAATATTATTGTCAGATTTTGAATACGGCGTATTCACTAAACTGATACGCCGTATCCACCCGTCTGACCCGTAATTAGTTTGTTTAGTTTAGTTTAAATTAACCGTTATAACACCCCGTGTTTTAGGGTTATTTACAACGTCAATAAATTCACTATGTATTTTTAGTATTGTACGTGTTTGCTTTTAAGTCGTAATCATTAAGTTAAATCGCGTAAGCTTAATTAAACTTTCAACAAATAATTTATAAACTAAATATATAAATTATCCAATACTTATATCAAGTGTATTCTTGCATTTTAAATTTTATACTTTTTTAACATCATTTCATTAATTTTTAATAAGGGGGGGGACAAATAAATTTTGAACATATATATATTTTTTTTTTTAAATCCACAAAACAACTCTAGGTGGCGATTAACATAATAACAAGTATATAAAATGTGAAATGAATAATTATGAAAAGATTATGGATTATGAAGACCTTAGAAGAGTGTAGGGAGATGGAGAAAACAAAATCAATCACCAAATAACAAAAATGCTAACTTCAAACACTTGCTTGAAAACACTCTTGTTTTCTCTTGATTAAACCTTTGCTAGAATAATACCCAAGCTTCCAAAACACTTTGAACTACCTTAGATATCACTAATAACAACCCTTGTATACTTGTATCTTTGTAAAATCAAAAGCTATGGAAAACCCTAAAACCTTTATATGAGCCATAGGTTATTTAAGAGGAACAAAAGAGGTGTTTTGAAAGTTTACTTGCTAATGGAAATGGAAAGTGTGATAAGTCTTGCATGGTACACCGTTTTATACTAGAAGTATTACTTAAACCATTTGAAAAAAAACCAATGTCTAAGATGGTCGGTATGTGTCAAAAGTGTTGTTAAGGTGTCTCTCTTCCTCCCACCCCCCCATAGGAGGAGGGAAATGACCTTAGTGGAAGTATTAAACATGTGTTTTATTATTTTAGTAGTGCAATTTGAAATTGATTGTGTTTTATTCATTGCTAGAACCGGCCTTATGTATTATAAGATAGGAAATAATTAAATTTTTATGCATTGGGTATAAAAGTGGGTATTTGTTTGAGTATAGATGGGTATTGGTGCTTTCATGTATGCTTAAATGTATTTTATTGAGAAACGTAAACGTTTTACGTAACCAATAAAAATAAAATATGAAAAGTTATAAATTATCCTCGTAATAATTATATAACACGTATTTGATGTAAAATTTTACTTGTTTGATGTCCGTTTACGTTGAATGTTGATTTTTAGTTTACGCAATTTAACTAAACGATAAAAATTAAAAGCAAGTAAAACCCTAAAATAAATAATGGGCAAGTATTGAGATAGTTAAATGACCTGAAATATACGGATTGTTATTAGTCTTCCCCTAATATTAAAGGAGCCTTGTCTGCAAGGCTTAAAATGCGACACTTGTCGGGGGTGCGGTTTTTGTGAAGAGATGTTTTGGAATTGATCTTCACGTTCCCATGTGAACTCAGGACCTCTCCTAGAGTTCCATCGAACCTTGATTATTAGAATACAGCTTTGCTATTAAACCGCTTGACTTCTCGATCCATGATTATCCACTGGTTCTTTAAGAAGTGAAGTTATTAACATAATCATCAATGTGTATTTCATCCAACGGAATTGCCAAAGGCTCATCGGATAAACATTTCTTCAAATTGGATACATGAAACGTGCTATGAACTCTGCTTAGTTGTTGAGGTAGTTCAAGTTTGTAAGCAACGTTCCCACTTTAGCTTAACACCTTGAAATGTCCATGTACCTCCGGGTTCAACTTCCCTTGTTTGACAAAATGTATAACCTTTGCCAAGGTGATACCTTCAACATGACTATGTCGCCTTCTTGAAATTCTAAAGGCTTACGCCTCACATCGGCGTAACTCTTCTGGCAATCACGAGCGGCTTGAATTCTGCTTTTGATTTGCACGATCTTTCCAGTAGTCTCGTGAATATCTCTGGACGGTGCGTTGTGGCATCTCTGACTCGGGCCTAGCAACAGGGCGATGACACTTTTGACCATAATAGTGCCTCGAAATGGGGACTAGCTTTAAATGTAGTGTGAATAACTTTTTATTGTACGAAAAATTCGAATCAGCGTGAGTATGTGTCTCTATCCCAACATTCCAAAGTCTATCAAGCAATAAAGAGCGTAAAACATATCTTCAGGTGTCTAAATGGTTCTTCACTTAGGCCATCGGTTGCGGATTGGTATAGCATAAGTACTCACTATCCAAACGAGTACCCAATGCCTTCTAAAATGACCTCCCGAACTGTGACCTAAATCTACCGTCATGGTTACAAATGATTGAGATTGGTATTCCATGTCTCGTGACTACTTCTTTCATGTACAGTCTTTTTTTTTTGGGTAAAGGGTTTTCCCAGTAATGTACAGTCTTGTCAATTTCTCTATTGGGTCATTTTCCCTCATCGTAAAAAGTGTGCAGACTTAGTAAGACGGTCTACAATCACCCAAATGGTATCATAACCACTTGACGTCCTTGGGAGCTTGGTGATAAAATCCATGGTGATATTATCCCACTTCCACTGAGGTATCTTAGGTTGCACCAACAAACACGTTAAACACTTGCTAACATAAGTGGCTTTATCGGCTTTCATGTTGGGCTACCAATATAATTTCTTCATTTCTTGGTACATTATTGTCAGGACCCTGGATGAACAGAATATTTTTAATTGTGGGACTCATGCATAATCAAGGTCCTTAGATCACCATAGCATGGCAACCAATTTCTGTTATTCAAACACAATGTTTTGTCAGCACGCAGTTCCAACTTTTCCTTCCTGAGGTTGTTTGATTCCCTTAAATTTTCAATCAACATACCTCCCACATCTTCAGCACTGAGGTTTTTTCGGTTTTATTGCCTCGTCTGAGCTTCAATATTTAAGTGCTTAGGAAGATCCAAACAATAGTCAATCACTATGGTTGAACCCGTAATGGCTTAATTTCGTTCATTTCTGCTTAAAGCATCAGCATATGTTGGATTTTAAAAGCTGCTTGCTAGCTGTTTGGATGTAACTGCTGTAAGTAGTGTGCTAGAGTAAAGTGAATGCTGCTGGTTTAAACTGCTGACAAGCATTAAACTGCTAGAAGAGTTTCTACTGTCAGAAGGATAAAGATGAAGATTGCTTATCAAAATTACTTACGGGATAAGTATGAGATATTTTTGTAAAAGATACGTATAAGTTATTTGTTTAGAAGACCATGATAACTTAGGAAAATATTGTAAGCCTGTTAGAACTTCCCGGTGTATAAAAGGAGGTCCTAGGGTATAAAGTTTAATGTACCAAATTCACACACATTCATTAAGTTCTTTGATAATAACTTCTGTTTTTGTTAAAAACCCCTAGTAATCCACAGACGTACTCGTATATTGATAATTAATATTGGAGCGTGTCATAGTGATTCATTGTTTATCAGTTTACTGTTTTATTAATATTCTTTTATGTATAAAGAATAGATTTCCGCATACTCTTTAGTTTTCACAAAGTTATTCTATCCATTGTTGTTTTTGGATCTAATCCCCCCGTCCCATCCAAAGTAACTTAACTTTTACAAGCTAAGGAATCGATCTTAAGTTGGGATCAACAAGTGGTATCAGAGCTTGTGTTCTGAAACTTGATCTAGAAGAAACTAACAAGAAGAACTCTTTACTCACAAGGAAGAGATGGATCTAGAAACTGCACAAACCACTACTACTACAAAGTTGCCCATTCTCAAACAGGGTGAATGTGATATGTGGAGGCTAAGGATTGGCAATACTTTCAATGCAAAAGACTATGATCTTTGGCCATGTCATAGAGAATGGAAACTCATTCAAACCAGTAGCTCTAACAACAAACAAATGCATGATGGTACTCAATCTTTACTAATTCCAAGGTCTATAACTACTCAAGAAAAGGCTCAAAAGATGAATAATTATAAGGCAAAGAGTAAAGAAAGTACTGTTACTAATGGAACTTCATAAGAACATCTAATGACATTTAATCAGTACAAGGATGCTAAGACTTTATTTGCTGCTATACAAACAAGATTTGGTGGTAATGAAGCCACAAAGAAGACTCAGAAGACTCTTCTGAAGCAAATGTATGAGAACTTTTAATTACTATTAAGCACATTTTTGGTCTCTTGACTTATTTTTAATTGGCTTCAGAAGATTTGTAGTTAAGCTGGCTATCTTGGGTGAAAACATTTTCACAAAAAGAATCTCACTTATTTGAAATTTTTAAGAAGTGTGCCTTCTGAGTGGAATACTCATGTTGTGGTCTGGGGAGGAATAAACACTGATCTAGATACAATGAGCTTTTGATGATCTCTTACAACAATTTATCAAGATTGTTGAACAAGAGGTTTTAAGGAACTACAAGCTCAAACTCAAGCTCAATTTATCAGAATATGGCTTTTGTTTTCATCTCCCTCTGCTATATCTAATCGAAGTTAATACTGTTATGGAGGTATTACTGCTATCACTAAGTTGCCTGCTAAGCACTAAGTTAGACTGCCAGTACTCAAGTTGTATACTTACTTAAGTGATGCATTGTTTATGCATTTTTGGCATGTCAAAGCCAAAAAGGTCTTAACTCTGTATATGAGGACCTTGAATAAATCTATGATGAAGATAACATTGATGAGATGGGATTGAAGTGGCAGTTAGCATTGCTGATATGAGGACAAGAGTTGTTTTCTTTGTAAAACTGGTATGAAGATCACTATCAATTGGACCAGTGACACAGCTGGATATGACTAAATCCAAGAGATGGAAGTATGTTTAATTGCCACAAAGATGGGACACTTTACAAGGGGAATGTAGAGGACCTAGGAAATAGATAACGGAACAATGAATCAAGAACAACTCTAGAAGGACTTGTAAATGTGGAAGAAATTTCTTCCCAAGCAATGGTGGCTATTGTGGCCAGCGGTTTTGACTGGGAGCCTAATAGGGGAGGTGATGAAACGTTCCTACAAAATATAGCTCTTATGTCTTTCAAACTTTGTGGGTACATAATGACATAAACCTTGTTTAAAAACTTGTCTAAAATAGCTTTGAATCTCTTAATACTCATAATTGATGATTTAAGAATAGAGTTAACAATTGAGTTTAATTTAGCTACGTATAAAAAGAGGTGTTAGCATCTGTAGAAGAGCAATTTGTCTTTTACAAAAAGAAGAGGTTATTTTTTGTGAGCAAACTTGCTGTTCTAAAAGAGATTTCTTCATATAATGATCAATATATAGTAAGCTTAAAATGAGTTAAGAAAGCTTAAGACAAGAAAAAGAAAGCAATCAACTTAGATGAAAAATTTGATAATGTTCTAAGAGTCTAGACAAATTAAATAGGGAGTCAAATACCTGACAAAAGTACGAAAAAGGTGTGAGGTGTTAAGATTATAATATGTTCCACCTCCCCTTACAGGGTTATTTTCACCCCTAAAGTTTGATTTGTCCAACTCTGGCCTAGAGGAGTTCCAACAGCCTGAGTTTGAAGGATATGGACCTAAGCCTAGTAAGAGTTTTAGTGAAGATACTTCTAATGAGGTTAGAAAATCTCCTGATGCCCCATTGGTTGAGGAGTGTTGGTGTCAGATGATAAGTTAGAGAAGAAAACTGTTTTTCCTACTATTGCTAAGATATCTCTTTTGCATCATCCATTCCATGAAATCTTCTCATATGTTCTTTGGGAATGGCCATCAGCAAGATATTCTTAGCCTTCATTTCCTTTTCAACAGCTTGAATCTCTGCAGCAATTACTGGTGAGAGTACTCGAACAATACCATCCTTTCCAGTTAAAATTCTCTTCTTGGAGTTTCCATTATGAATTACCTTCCAAACTTCATTGTCAATGTACTCAAGGTAATGCTCCATCTCCATAGCCCATATATCATACTCCTCCTTCTTCAGAATTGGGAGTTTGATATTTGAGATAGCAGTTGTTTGAGGATGCATCTTCATGGTTTGATTCTTCATCATCACTGAGATGTTGTGAGAACTCATCATTAGCAGGTTGAGACATTTTATATAGAATTGTAGGAGAGTGTTTATTTGTGATCTTGTGATTCTTCTTATTCAGAGTCCCTCTATTAGCTTTGATACCACTTGTAGGTCCTTAGTCTTTGATCTGATTAGCCTTTGTAAGACAATAGTTAACTTGAATAAATCCAAATCAACTATGTGAGAGACACTGACTATGAATATCAAGTGTTAATGCGGAATCTTAACACAAGAATTAAGAAGAACAATGATACTAAATTTGCTATTGATTTTTCTATTAAGCTTCAATGCTTCTATTACATATATAAAACTCTATGCCGTAGGGTTCCTTTTATACACCAAGGAAACCCTAATGGGCTTTACAAACGTGTGAAAGGATAATGCACATCCTTTCCTAAGATATCTCCTAAGATATCTCTAAGATAACTATTACTATTCTGTTATATAAACGGACTTAACTAAATACGACTAGTACTAACTATAGTAACCAACACTAACTATAGTACTGCTATTCTACCAGTACTAACTTCAGTACTGCCAGACTTAACTTAGTACTGCCAGTATTAACTAATACTACCAGACTTAACTGTTATACTACAAGTATTAAGTCTTTTACAATCTATTTCCCAACAAAGGAGTTATAGTTTAACCTTTTTAGTGTTTCACAGATGTGTGATAAAAAGAACAATGTTCTCTTTACTGACACTGGATGTTTTGTTCTGTCTCCTAACTTTAAGTTAGCTAATGAAAGTCAGGTTTTACTTAAAGTTCCTAGAAAGAACAATATGTACAGTGTTGATATGAAGAACATTGTTCCTAAAGAGAGTTTAACATGTCTTGTTGCAAAATCCACACTTGATGAATCAATGCTATGGCATAGGAGGCTAGGTCATATAAATTATAAAACCATTAATAAACCTGTTAAGGATAACCTTGTAAGAGGTTTACCTACAAAACATTTTGAAAATGACCAAACTTGTGTTGCTTGTCTTAAGGGAAAGCAACACAAAGCCTCTTGTAAGTCCAAGATTCAGAACTCTATTTCTCAACCTTTATCCATGTTGCATATGGACTTGTTTGATCTAACGTTTGTGTGTAGCTTAATGAATAAGAAATATTGTCTTGTTGTTACTGATGATTATAGCAGATTTACTTAGGGTTTCTTTTTAGCATCTAAGGATGAAACTAGTGGTATCCTTAAGAGCTTTATAACTGAAATAGAAAATCTAGTTGATAAGAAAGTAAAAGTAATCAGATGTGACAATGGAAAAGAGTTTAAGAATAGAGTTATGAATGAGTTTTGTAAAAAGAAAGGCATTAAGAGGGAATATAGTATAGCTAGAACTCCCAGCAAAATGGTGTTGCTGAATGGAGAAATAGGACACTGATTGAGGCAGCTAGAACCATGTTAGCAGACTCTAAGTTACCCACTACATTTTGGGCTGAAGCAGTTAACATTGCTTGCTACGTACAAAATAGGGTATTAGTTTTCAAGCCTCATAACAAGACCTCTTATGAACTGTTTAGAGGTAGAACCCCTGCTCTAAGCTTCATGAGACCATTTGGGTGTTATGTTACCATTCTTAATACCTTAGATTATTTGGGTAAGTTTGATGGCAAGTCAGATGATGGATTCTTCGTTGGATACTCATTAAATAGCAAGGCTTTTAGGGTATACAACATTAGAACCAGAAAGTAGAAGAAAGTTTGCATATTAAGTTCTTGGAGGATAAACCTATTATTGTAGGTGATGAACCAAAGTGACTGTTTGATATTGATGTTCTAACACAATCAATGAATTATGTACCAGTTGTTGCAGGTACAAACTCTAATGATTTTACAGGAACAGAAGAAAGTTTTGGTGCAGGTCACTCTAACAAGGAGACAGGATCTAGCCATGACTACATTGTGACGCCACTATGGAAAGATGATTCACTATTTGATTCCTTTTCAAAGAATGCTAGTGATGCTGAACCACAACCTTCTAGTGATATTGAAACGAAGGATGATGAAGGTGTCAGTAAAGATAGTGGATTGGATGATCAAGAAAGGCCTGCAAACAACACTCAAGATGTTAATACTGCTAGGCCAAGTATTAATATTGCCAGTACAAATGTTAATACTGGTAGTCCAAATATTAATACTGTTAATACAAAAGTTACTACTACTCCAATTAAAGCCACATATATAACAACCCATAATTTTCCAGTATTTCATCAATGTAATATCTACTTACTATGTTAAGTACTACTTTTTCACGGTAATAAAATTTCGTTTCATTCTATTCCATTATGTAACATAGTTTACATTTCTAAAGTAAACGAGCTCACGCAACCTACCTATGGAAATCCTATCTACATATATGTCAAGCAAACATCATAACATGTCAAGTCAATATCATAATATCATTTTTACAAAGTACATTACTCATATAATGTACCATTTGCAACATTATATCAAAACGGGCTTTAAACCATTATCGTATACCTCTAAACCCTAATTCCATGAAAGATTAACATCTAAAGTGAATGCACAAGCTACTAAAGCATATGTACAAGTAATATAACATCTCATTTGAAATATAAACTCCCTCCAAGTCAAAGTACAAGTCCTTAAAAGCTCAATATACAAGTCATTAAGCATGACATCCAAAATAGCCGTTTTACCTCCGTTTTCATTCTAGTTTCTTCACCACCACTTTTGTACAAGCTACTACACTCAATATACAATGTGTAAACCCTAATTATTCTACTCATAAGCTCTCATACATATTTTTACACTCAAAACCCTAATTCAAAACCCTAAACCCTAAAACCAAGCTAGTTTCTAAACTATGAGCCATTTCTTTGTTTTTACCCATTATTAACCTAAACCATTAACCAAATTAAGTTATAAACGCTTAATTACAACATCACATTTCATAATACATCATTATTACTCCATTATACACAAAATTTAAACCAAAAACCCTAACCCGAGCAAGATTGAACTCTATACTCATTTTCCCTCCTTTTTACCCATTTTAAAACTTAACCATGCAAACAAGAACCTCCATGACCTCACCCTTACATGCCTAAGCAGATTACAAGCACCTCACTTCATTCCTTGGTCATAAAATTAGCCACATGACCTCCTTGTTATCCCTTTTCTAGCCGTGCCACCCAAACACCCCTAAAAACCTTCCAACACCTCCATGCTAGTTCCTAGATTTGCTACATCACACCATAGCTTCTCCAATTCATCTCCTAGCTGCTACACATGTCCAAGACCTGGCCATTAAGTTTCCTTGGCCTTTAAGTTGAATTCGACTATAAATAGAGCTCAAAACCCTTCATTCTAACTCATCCCCCACTTCCTTCTCTATAACCCTTAATAACAGAAATACTTTGCTCTAAGAAGATTCTAAGAGGTCCTAATAAGTCTCAAGAATAGAAGTGAAGCAAAAGAAACAAAGAAAAGAAGCCCGGGAGTCGTTATTCTAGGCGTACAAAGCTAAAAGTCCCGATTTCAACCCATTTTCAAGCTATAAGCTCAAACCTAGGTTCTGTGATCTTCATACCTGATACTACACCCTTATGATGTTCATATAATCATACATAAACTCTTGTTAAAGTTTTATAACTCAATTCATGCTCATTTTCCATTTTGATCCAAAACCGTACACCCGAAACCCTAATTTTGTATTTTTCATAAATCTAAAAGTTATAATGGATAAATTTTGTTATAATATATCCTAGCATGCTTAACTAATGATATTATAACCACTTTATCAAGTCTTGAAAGAATTTGAACTTAAAACCCGCGCGTTTTCATTTTAAAACCTTAATTTGACCCGTTTTGCTTCCTTGCTTAACGAATCATTATTTTAAACTTGCATTGCGTTAAATCTTCATATTTTAGATTATATTCATAAGCTATAACCTGTTTACTTTTCATATTTAAGAAATATCATTATTATGGATTTTGGACTAAAAACGATACATTTTTCATGCAAAAGGGTATATATCGTAACTTTCGGAAACTTATAACTAAAAGGACTAAAAATGTCATTTTATCAAAGTTATGACTACAGGGGTCTATTATGTCACTTTCCAAAGTGCAAGGTTCACTTTCTATATCTTTTAAACTTGAAGGACCAAACTCATAAAAGTGCAAACTCCAAGGGTATATTTTACCATTTTTCATTCTCAAGGGTCTAAAATGTAACATTTTGAAAAAGTATAAAATATATTCAAGACATTACAAGACATAACTATAATTAACGCTTGACGTGCTTATCGTTTCCAGATATTGAATAAAACGCTTAAAACCGACTATGTTATAACCATTATATCATTCATTATCGATGTGCTTCTAAAAATCCTGTCCCGAATCTATATCATACCACAATACTAGGGAGCTTCATATTAAGGGGTTTCATCTTGGTATTACATTCTGACTGAGTTGTTGGGTTTACGATTTAAAGTGCCCTAGCTCCTCAAACGTTTACTGAATGACTTCTAAATTATGATGGCCCGAACGGTGATACAATAATTCCAAACTCTCCAATCAAACTCATAACAATATTAAACTATTAAAAACCAAAGTTCTAGAGTATAATCTTCCTAAGACTTGACATATTTACTCAGGTTGCGTGACGTGGCTGTTTACTATCATTTTGCTATATCAACCTTCCCTATTAAGATTGTGATAAGGTCGTCAGCTTTCATTTTGGAATATTTATTACAACTACCAATCAGGTGAAGTTCATAACCTCGCCTTTACTTATTTACATGTTTTATAAACCCGCGAGGGGGATACATGCTTGTTTACAAACTCTTTTACATACTCATTTATCTTATAACAATGTTATTACTTTTCAAAGACTTAGTGAGTTCATAGCCTCGCATTTCAATCTTTTGAATGTTTTATAAACCCGCGAGGGGGATACATGCTTATTACAAACTCTTTTACATACTCGCTTATCTTATAACAAATGTGATTACTTTTCAAAGACTTAGTGAATTCATAACCCTATATTTCAATCTTTTGAATACTTTATAAACCTGTGATACCTGCTATAAACCATGAATACAAGTGTTTTCTAAATGTATGCTATCCAGATATGTATGCTATCCAGATATATTATTGCCTAAGTAGCTTCCAGTGCCATTATTTCCATATCATGAACCATTAATTACTTGCATTGCGAGTGAACGCGAATATTGTGAATAGATCTATTGGGGGTGACGGCTCCCGTTTGTATACCCATGCTTGGGGTAGCCAAACGCACTATATTTGTCCTAATAGGTAACCTTGGCAAGTTACCTTTTCCACGAGGACATCTGTCCCTAACCAATATCACTACGGTGATCTTCCCTGTTAACGTATTGGTGTCATGAGCTTAGATGCAATAAATAATGTTCCCCATGATAATTGTCCCTGCAATACCAATATTTCCACTATAACTTGTATTCAACTATTACATTTCAAACCTATGAATTTCACTCAACCTTTGTGTTGACCCTTTTTATGCATGTTTATCTTAGGTATTTGAGCAACTTATGGCATGGAGTGGCATGGACTTGAAGATGGCTAAAACTTGTTATCATTCACATTTTATGTTTCTAGATTTTGGGACCTGCCTTTGTAAAACTCTGATTTTAATGAATGATAACGTATCTTTTAAAAACGTCTCTTTTGAGTCATTTTCTATGATTGTGTCTGTGATTCATGAAGTAATACCCCAGATTAGCTTCCGCTGCTATATTATCAAAATGGGGGTGTTACAACATATGACGATCTCTCTGGGTATGAAACAGAAGTGGATATGAGCAACATTACTACCACATATCCAATTTCCTCTACTCTAAATATAAGAATTCATAAAGATCATTCACTTACTCAAGTGATTGGTGATATACAATCTGGTGTACTAACAAGAGGAATGACAAAGACTACAAATGATCAAGGGTTTATTAGTGCTGTTTATGAAGGGAAAACTCATGAAGACCCTCATACTTGTTTGTTTGCTTGTTTCCTATCCCAAGAAGAACCCAAAAGGATTGCTAAAGCTTTAAGTAATTCAGCTTGGGTAGAAGCAATGCAGGACGAGCTTCTACAGTTTAAAGCGCAAAAGGTTTGGATTCTATTGGCTTTACCTAAAGGAAAAAGGGCCATTGGGAGAAAATGGATTTTTAGAAACAAGAAAGACGAGAGAGGTATAGTCATAAGGAACAAGGCAAGGCTGGTTGCTCAGGGATATACTCAATAAGAAGGCATAGGCTATGATGAAGTTTTTGCCCCTGTAGCGAGAATTGAGGCAATAAGACTGTTCTTAGCTTATGCTTCCTTTATGGGATTTATGGTGTATCAGATGGATGCGAAGAGTGCTTTCCTTTATGGTAAGATTGAAGAGGAGGTATATGTGTGTCAGCCTCCAGGGTTTAAAGATCCTAACAATCCAGACAAAGTCTACAAGGTGGTGAAAACACTTTATGGTTTGCATCAAGCTTTAAGAGCCTGGTATGAAACCTTGGCCAAGTGCTTATTGGACAATGGGTTTCACAGAGGAAAGATTGATTAGACCTTGTTTATCAAGAAGCAAAAAGGGGATATTTTACTTGTACATGTCTATGTTGATGTCATTATCTTTGGCTCTACAAAGAAGGAGTTGTGTATTAAATTTGAGAAACTGATGCATGACAAATTCCAGATAAGTTCTATGGGAGAACTCACTTTCTTCTTAGGTTTGCAAGTGAAGCAGAAAGAAGATGGAATTTTTATCAGCCAGGATAAATATGTAGCTGACATATTAAGGAAGTTTGGTTTTACAGATGTCAAGACAGCTAGCACACCTATAGATACAGAAAAGCCTTTGCTTAAAGACTCAGATGGTGATGATGTTGATGTTCATCTCTATAGGTAAATAATTGGATCATTGATGTATCTTACATCATCCAGGCCAGATATTATAATTGCAGTATGTGCATGTGCTAGATTTCAAGTCACACCCAAAGTTTCACACTTACGTGCTATAAAAAGGATTTTTAGGTATATAAAAGGCCAACCCGAATTAGGTCTTTGGTATCCTAGAGATTCTCCCTTTGATCTGGTGGCATATTCTGATAGTGACTATGCTAGAGCTAGTTTAGATAGGAAATCAACAACTGGAGGTTATCAGTTCCTAGGATGCAGATTGATATCATGGCAGTGCAAAAAGAAAACTATGGTTTCTACCTCCTCTACTGAATCTGAATATGTGGCGGCTGCTAGTTGCTATGGACAAGTACTCTGGATTTAGAATCAAATGCTGGATTATGGGTATAATTTTATGCACACCATGATTAATATTGACAATAACAGTACTATATGTATTGTTAAGAATCCTGTTTCTCATACTAAATCAAAACACATAGAGATTAGATATCATTTTATAAGAGACTGCAATGATAAAAAGTTAATTCAAGTGGTTAAAATACACACAAATAACAATTTTGCAAACTTACTTACAAAAGCTTTAGATGTGGGAAGGTTTCAATACTTGGTTGCAAGTATTGGAATGCTAAACCCCTAAAGTTTTAATCTCTTGGTGTCTTTGTAAAGTTTTATAAAGGATTAATACTGTTAGTTGTGTCACTGAGTACTACTAAGTATAATTAGTACTGTTAGTTATACTTAAGACTGCTTGTTAAAACTGTTAGTTATAATTATTACTGTTTAGAAGAAAATGCTTTGGATTGTGTTTTCTTGGTTTTGGACTAACACTTACAGGATACGCAAAGTAGTATGATTAGAATTAGTGATACAAGTAGTAGAGTTTGTTGAAGTTTGCTGCTGATTAATGATAGAATGGAACTTAGGGATAACTTGACAAGGGTTAATGCTAGGTTTACACCTGAGTTGGGAAGTCTTTTAAATCTTTTTCTTGAAATCAAATTTATGTCTGTCAGTGAGCTTAAAAAGAATTGAGAGATATTATGAGCTGAAAAATAGAAAGAAAGATGTGTGATATAAAAACAAATAGAGTAAATTGGTGAGAAAAAGAATTGAGAGATATTGTGAGCTGAAAAACAGAAAGAGAGATGTGTGATATAAAGATAAATAGAGTGAATTGGTAAGAAAAAGAATTGAGAGAAATAGTGGGAATAAAAACAGAAAGAGAGCTTGTGAGAATCAAGATTGATGATGGAAATACTTTTTGAACGAAATTAAGGTTAAAACTGGTATCTCCAAAGTTATACTGCTGGGCATTACTTAGTACTGCTAAGCATTACTTCGTACTGCTGGACACTACTTAGTACTGCTGGACATAACTTAGTACTGCTGGGCTAAATTTTAGTACTGCTAGAAGACCGTTAGTACACTTTGGGGTATAACAGAATTTCCTTACATTAATATAGCCGTTGAGATATTTCCGCCAGCTACTTCGCTTATAGGTTTCCTTAATTTGGATAATTCTTGATCTTTCTATAAATCCTTCGATTGCTTTAAGATAAGAACAACTTTTATTCAATCGGTCCAATCAAAACCTTAAGTGTAACCAATATTATCTCAATTGACTCTACCAAACACTCATTCTCTCATAAACGATAATATCCCAGCACACTAATCAGTCCTTCTCAATAAATGGCGAATTTGGAATTCTGTGACAAACACAACATGGTTGCCTACTTACAGAAGTCAGAAGGAAGTGAAGGTTTTCATCAGATAGTTAATTTTCTCACTGCAAGTCACATTAGGTATGCCCTCACTGAAAGCCCAACTATCTATGTTTCTCTCATATAACAGTTTTGGCAAACTGCTAC
This sequence comes from Tanacetum coccineum, assembly GCA_026074375.1. Taxonomy (NCBI): domain Eukaryota; kingdom Viridiplantae; phylum Streptophyta; class Magnoliopsida; order Asterales; family Asteraceae; genus Tanacetum; species Tanacetum coccineum. The sequence continues at coordinate 153,803 of BQNB010000111.1, forward strand.
TGCAAGCACACTTGAGAATGGAGACATGGAAATCACTGCTACAATAGATGGGAAAGTCAAGGTTGTTTATGAGGCATCTATTAGAATACATCTCAAGTTAGAAGACTCTGATGGTATTAGTGATCTGCCTACTATAGAAATTTTTGAGCAACTTGCTCTAATGGGGTATGTGTCCAATTCTGATAAATTAACTTTTCAAAAGGGACACTTTTCCCCTCAATGGAGATTTTTGATGGCATGGTGAAAAACTTGGACAGTAAGACTAAATTTTTGATGTATCAAAGATTTATACAAATCTTTTTGAACAAGCACAAAAGACTGCTTCTACCTCATAAAAGACTTTATATTGCTCCTACCCTTACTCAAAAACTGTTTAGCAATATGAAAAGAGCTTCCAAGGGATATACTGGGGTGGACACTCCATTGTTTCAAACAATGCTTGTTCAAGGTCAGATTTTACAGGGTGAAGGATCAACAATCCCAGTTGAGTCCCATCACACACCTACAGTTGGTCCATCAACCTCACAACCACATTATTCACCAACACTTAGGGATTTTATCAGACAGGAAACTGAGGTTCCTCAGCCCAGTTCTCCTACTCAGACCTATGTAGCAAACGAGGCTGCATCCACAGGTGTGGATGTCAGACATGGAGGGGCTGTCACAACTATCTCTAGCTTAGATACAGGACATAGCAGTGGTAACATTGATAAGACCCCTGCCATGCCCCATGATTTACATCTCCCAAGAGTTCACACACTTAGAAGTGATGAGGGCAGAATGCAACATAATGAATTAATGGATCGTGTTACAAAATTGTCAGATAGGGCTGTATCTTTGGAAACTGACCCACAACAGACAAAGAAAGTGTATGGTGCTGCCTATACCAAGCTTATCAAGAAGGTCAAGAGGTTGGAGGATAAGCTCAATAAGTCAAGAAGAAAACACAGACTGGTTCTCTCAGAGGAAGAAGATTTAGATACAAAAATTTTAGCTCAAGAGGATCCTTCTAAACAGGGGAGGAAGATTACTCAAATTGATAATGATGAGGGAATTACTCTGGTACAGATGGGTGCACAGACTCAGGGGAGGCATGATCATGAAATGGAAGCTGATTTTGAGTTTACCACTGCTAAAGATGTTAGTACTGTTAATGTACCAGTTAATACTGTTGGTGCAGAAATTAGTACTGCCAACCCTAAAGTTAAAACTGCTGGTGTTTCTGTTGATGATGTTGCTGCTGAATGTTTAGTGTACATCAGAAGGAGTGCAGCCAAAAGAAAGGACAAGGGTAAAGCAATAATAAAAGAATTTGAGCCTACACAGACCAAGACTAAAATACAGCAAGAATAAGAAAGGCTTGGGTTTGAAGAAGCTCAAAGATTACAAGAACAATTTGATAAAGAAGTGAGGCAAAGGATTGCTAGTGTTCATGAAGAAGCAAGCACTTTCAAACCTGAAGAATGAGATAACATACAAGCTTAAATTGAAGCTGATGAAGAGTTAGCTCACAAGTTACAAGCACAAGAAAGAGAAAGATACTCTGAAGCTAACAAAGCAAAATTGCTTGTAGAGCTTATAAATAAAAGAAAGAGACAATTTGCCCAACAAAGAGCTCAACAAAGGAGGAACATGCCTCTCACACAGGCTCAACAAAGGTCTTATATGTGTAACTATATCAAGCATATGGGAAGTCATACACTACAGCAGTTGAGAGGATACTCTTTTGATGAAATCAAAGTTCTATTTGAAGCAACAGTGAAGAGGGTAAATACTTTTACTCCAATGAAGAGTGATGATACAGTTCCTAAAGTTGTAACTGGAAGTTCAAAGAGGAGTGCAGAAGAAGAACTTGGTGAAGAAAGTTCAAAGAGACAAAAGATAGGAGAAGGATCAGAACCAGCTGAAGAATCAAAAGATAAAGAATCAGATGAACTGTCTCAAGAACAACTACAACAGTTAATGATCATAGTTCCAGAAGAAGGGATGAATGTTGAAGCCCTACAAACCAAATACCCAATCATTGACTGGGAAGTTTACACTGAAGACTCAAGAATGTATTGGAAGATCATCAGAGTAGGTAATCACACAGAGGTATATCAGATCTTTGAAGATATGCTAAAAAAATTGACAGAGATGATCTAGTAAAGCTTTGGGATTTGGTTAAAGAAAGATTCAGTTTAACAGAACCTACTGATGACAAAGAAAGAACATTATGGGTTGAATTGAAGAGGTTGTTTGAACCTGATACTGATGACCTTTTGGAACTTCAGAGATATATGCATGATCCATTGACATGGAGGTTATATGATACATGTGGTGTTCATCATGTGTCTACAGAGAGAGGACATGATATTTTCATGCTGGTTGAGAAAGATTATCCATTGACAAGAGGGCTTATGACTTTGATGCTATGTAACAAGCTGCAAGTGGATCAACATTCAAAGATGGCAGATGAGCTTTTAAGGAAAATATTCATACTAGTAAACAGACCAAGACAGTAAAGTGTTTGGAAGCATCCTCTTAGCACAGAAGGTTTAATTCAAAAACTTAAAGATTTGAAAGTAAATCACAAGTTTAGGGGAGGATTGTTGGGAATTAAAGGTTTACACTTTGTACTGCCAAGCCAAAAGTTTATACCGCTTGAGTTATAACTAACAGTACTAACCAGTTAGTACTGCTAGAGTAAAGTTAATACTGTTAGTATTATCTTAACACTATTATCTTAACATTGCTGAAGGGCTTAACACTGCTGCATGAAGATTAAGTCTGTTAAAGAGATAAATACATGTTTAGTGATATGTCTGGACTTATTCAATGTATATCTTATATAGTTAGAAGATATGTTGATATCTTGTAGAATTTTAGAAGATTTGTAGTTATCTTGTAAAGGACTCCTTGGTGTATAAAAGGAGATCCTAGGTTATGGTTTTAGATGATCACATCATAGATAAATTCATAGCTTCAAGGTTGTAAACCCTAGTACTAGACAGAGTACTCATATTATTCATCATAATAATATTGGAGCTTTTTGATTATATCATTGTTCATACAGTTTACTACATTGTTCATATAAATCACTGTTACATTGATATTCTTCTAAGTATTAAAGAGTAGATTTCGCATACTCTTTAGTATTAACAAAGTTTCTAGCATAGTTGTCTTGAATATATTCAATACAACTAAGCCTTTTACAAGGTTAGCAAGATCTGAGTTGGGATCAACACTTTCTTCCGAGCCTATCCTACTGATTGTTTATCCCTTATTTCAGGTAGTGCATGACAAGGAGTTCAACAAACGAACTATTCACACCTTTTGAAGAACCAGAACGAGAATTTTAATCATCTAGGAGACACTTCAAGACACCAAGTCTTGGTGAATTGAGATCGCCTGATTTCAATTTATTTTCTGACCAAGAATACTCGGAGGAAGAAGTTTCGGAAACAATGACAGAAACCATGGAGCAGTACATGAGCAAGACTCGAGCCGACTATGGATCGGGAGTTGCTAGGCCTAAAATTGAAGACAAGGATAACTTTAAACTAAAAAGGCCAATTTCTTAAGGAACTACGAACCCACACTTTCAGCGGTTCGAATCATGAAGATAAGAACAGACACATTGAGAAAGTTCTTGAGATCGTTGATCTATTCCACATTCCAAATATTTCTATAGACCAAGTGATGCTTAGAGCATTCCTTATGTCCTTAACTGGAGCACCAAGCCGTTGGATAAGAAATGAACCAACTGGTTTAATTACAAATTAGGATGGTCTTAAAATAAATTTTTTGAACAAATATTACCCACCTGCTTGAACTGAAAAGAAAATGAAGGAAATCAACAACTTTCAGCAATAACCAGATGAAAACCTTTACCAAGTATGGGAGCGATTTAAAGAACTCTTGATGAAGTGTCCTCAACACTATTTAACAGAGATGCAGGAGGTAATCTTATTCTATTATGGATTGGGAATTCCTACTCGATAGATTCTTAACTCAAGAGGTTACCATCTAAGACTACTGCTGATGCAAAGGTAGCCATCCAAGAAATGGCTGAATAATCTCAAAAATGGCACAATGGAACATCTAGGTCAAGAAGTACTAAAACTTTTGACGGATTGGCAGCTATACAAGCCTAACTCAATAATCTAGGAAGAGAGATCAAGAAAGTAAATGAAAAAGTCTATGTTGCTCAAGTTGGATGCGAATAATGCAACGGACCCCATTACACCAAAGATTGCCCACTCAAAAAAGAAGGGAAAACCCTTGAAGAAGCTTACTACACGCAATTTGGTGGACCTTTTCAAGGAGGGAGATATAGAGCAGCAGCTCAAGGATTCTATCAAATGAACAATGCGAATCCTTCGTACCAAGAATGAAGGCAATCTATGGAAGATACCCTGAGCAAGTTTATGAGTGAATCAGCAAAGAGACATGAATAAAACTCCAATTTGATTAAAGAAATCCAAGCTTCAACGGACGCTGCCATACAAAACCAAAGAGCATCGATTAAAACTTTGGAGATTCAAATCAGGCAAATGAGCAAGGGACTATAGAAAAGAGGATTTGGAAGTCTACCTAGCTCTGCTGAAGCAAACCCGAGAGATCAAGTCAGGTAGATCTCGACTACTATTGAAGCTGATTCATACTCGATACGCTGTATTAGATCCTCCTAATACACCGTATCTACTGGACAGAACCATACACTGATGTACGAGACAAGACAAACGACAATTCCGTTTCCAAGTCGTTTGAATGGTTACTACTATGATGAAAAGAAGGGATCATATGGACCACAATTCTTGAAAGATTACTCTGAAGCATCACATATCAATAATTCCATACCTCAAAAGGAGAAAGACCCAAGGAGTTTCGATTTACCTTGATTTATTAATAATGTTTTCTTTGATAATACCCTTGTTGACTTAGGAGCTAACGTTAGTGTTATGCCTCTCTCGACCTACCTTAACTTAGGATTAGGCGAATTAGCTCTCACTAAGTTGACAGTTGAATTAGCAGACATAACAGTGAAATATCCAAAAGGAATAGCTGAAAACGTGCTAGTAGGTATCGGTAAATTTGTTTTCCCAGTAGACTTTATAATTCTAGATATGCCCGAGGATATCAAAGTGCCCTTGATCCTCGAAAGACCATTTTTGTCTACTGCCCGTGCTAAGATTGATGTTTACAAACGAAAGATTACTTTAAGGATTGGGGAAGAAAGAATTATTTTCAAAAGTGTTAAACCTGCTAGTAGTTTAATTAAGAGGGTCTACATGCTAAGTTTAAAAGAAAGAATGGAGCTTGATTTAGAAGCTAGACTTATGGGAGAGACTTTGATGATTAATAGATCATTAGACCCTTTGAATGGAGATTACATCGAATAAAATGATCTAAATGAACCATTTGAGCTTAAGAGAAATCAAGGTGATGAATTGATGCCCACCATTGAGGAAGGTGAGGTAATTGAGGAATTTAAAACTAGGGATGATGAACTTGATACTGGAAATGATGATTACCCTAGTTATTGCGACTATGATAAGAAGATCCATATATATTTTGCTCACAACTTAAAGTTTTCATGCATGATAGGATTTGAATTTACACAAGCTAACTTCTTCCTATTATTGTATGTCAATGTGATGTCCAAAAAGTTTCATAACTCTATAATGAAAGATAAGATGGTGTACAAAGGGAATAATGTTATAGGAGCTTTAATGAATGTGCCTATTTTTGTTGGAACCTTTTCTGTTATAACGGATTTCATAGTTTTAGAAGACATGGATGCTTATCGTGATGAAGGAATGGGCGATGTTATTTTTGGCGAACCATTTTTAAGAGAAGTTGGAATTAATACAAGACGGTTCGAAGGGATGATTACCATTTACAATGGTAACAAAAGTGTAACTTACCAAATGGTGCGATCACATCCGAGGTTTAAACACCACAATAATGAGCAATGCAACAAGATCCACCATTACTGAAGGTAAGTGATGAAGATAAGAATAATGGAATCTCACATCCATACCAACAGCTTAAGGGGTTCTACAAAGGAGTCTTGAACTTAGGATCCGATTATATTTGAGATGCGAGGATGGAAGAATGGCTCACATGCGGGCACATTAGCGTGCATGAGATGGAAAAGTGAAAGGAAACTGAAGAAAAGTCTAACTTAAAGACTTCGCTGTAAACAAAAGTGCTTCCCGGGAGACAACCCGGAATGTTATTTAATTGTATCGAGTCTGTCTTCCCAGACATCAATACGACGTATCCGCTCCATACCATACGACGTATTGATTGTTTGGACGTTATTAGTCTTTACTTTTTATGCACTTTAAAAATATTATTGTCAGTTCTGGCAATACGGCGTATTCATTCACATGATACGGCGTATTCACCAGACTGACTCGTATTTAGTTTGTTTAGTTTAGTTTAAATTAACCATAGGTACCAAAAATAGGAATGCATGTTTTTCCTATTATTTACACAGGACCTCAATGAAAGAAAAGAAATTGACGAGTTGGTTGAAGTATTTAAAAATCTGGAGATCTTGAAGTGTTGGAGTCTTGAAACTTCAAGACGGCTGTTCAACACAATTCTTGCTCAATAAACTCTACATGGAGAGTCTACCGAGCAAACATCAGGGGAGTTTCTTATTCTAATTCTTTTTAATTACCGTATTTAATGTTTTATCTATACAACGAGGACGTTGTATAATTCAAGTGGGGGGATGGGAATTAGAATGTATACTTGTCCTAATTTTCACACTAAAATGCTTAAAATATGCTCAAATTTAAAATTTTTTCAAGCATACTTTTGTGAAATTACATGTTACATAACCTGCACACAATAACCCTTATTAGATATTGCGAGGATTTAACTTATCCATTTCTAAATGTTTACCCAAAATTCCATAAAATATGAGTGTGCCGGTGATGTAGTAGACTTTAGAACTTGGCTTGGTATATCACTCGAGACCGCAGTGATGAGTACTATGGATTTAGATGGAGTAACTTGTTTAAATTGGTAAATTTTAGGATTACACCCAAAATGCCTTTACATGTTGCTTATTAACTAACTACACTGGTTAGTTAACCCCCGTATAAACCCTTTGTTTACTCTCACTTTAAGAGTAAAATACCCCTAGAACAACCCGTAGAGCCAATCCTTTAGGAAATACACCAATTGTTTATTTCGTTACACCTTTACACCTTAGCCTACCCTGTTAGATTAAGTTTATTTTACAGTTGCTAGTTGCTTAAAGTGTAAAGTTTGTATTTCCCGAGTCTTGTGTCAAAATTTTCTATCTTTGGTACGGTTGGAAGAATTTGCACATCGCAAATGGGAATGTATATTATAGTCAAAACTCATGTATTTTTACTACCAACGCAATTAATGGTACGTCCGAAGAATGAAGAATTATCAAAGGAATTATCCGTTATGTATTTTACTACCATCGCAAGTAATGGTACGTCGAAGAATGATGACTTATCGAAGGAATTATCCGAATTATTTATGATCGTGAAGATGGTGAAAACTTACTCCGAGTTTTGTATGAAGAAAAATGAACCTTTCAAAAAAATTAGAGGAAAAAGAAAAATTCGCAACAAAAAAGAGAAGTAAGTTTTTAAGATAAACGTTTTCGCAACTACCGAAGAAATTACACGAAGGATCGATTATTCGTTGATACATCTTAAAAGTCAACGATGTAGAGTATTGACTCGATCCTTTTTGGTATATATAAATATATAATAAATATAAATATAAATATAAATACGTAAGGAAAAAGATCATGTAGCGTAAGTATTCGTAAGATTTCAAAGATTATTTGCCATTTTTAACAAAGCAAAATCTTAATAATCTCCCGGGTCGTGTCCCAACGAGGCGTGAATTTGAAAATCGAGCTACGTCTGTTGTGAATCCGTTTTTGATGGTTAAAGGGTTTTGGATTTTGATTTTCTATATTTCGATATTAAAATGCAAAAACAAATAAGGAAAACCCTAAAAAAACAAAGCAAACGTAGGGATTTAAACCTAAAAAACGAGAAGCGTGGTCCAATATCCCGTTATTTAAATAACAAATTTTTTGAAATTTAAACCTTCGAGTGCAAATTTATTTTTCTGGTCCTAATATGATATAAAGAAATTTTTATAAAAAGATTTATAATTTTTTTGAACTGTTTTTATTAATTTAGTAGGAATGTAATAAACTGTTTATAAACTTATAATTAAAATATGAAAAATACTTATTATGTTATAAAAAATTCTAAATATAATTAGCAAAAGTCCAAATTGTTTGTAAGGAAAGTAGGAAAAAATAAGCTGGTTAGCCAAGCTTTATCAACTTAAGCTCCACAATCAAGCCCAAAAAAAAGCTACAACTTATAACTAGGAAATAATGACCAAAATGAATTAAGTAAATTTATGGTGCTAAAAGAAAACCGAAAAAGACGCCCAAGGGCGGAGTGGTGTGTGGTTTCATTTTTATTTTCGTGTGAGTAAAATGGTTGAGGGTGTTGAGGTCCAGGGTTCGAGCCCTGCTCACCTTGGACTTCCACCTTCCCCTTTTGCCCTTTTTTTAACTTTTCTTACACAACTTATATAAGCTGTAAACTAACAACTTTTGTGAAGAAAAGATTTTTAAAACTTAAAAAATAAGCACGAAATAAGCAAAAGAAAATGACAGATTTGGCTTTTTTTTAACTAAGTAACTAAAATGCTAAACTGGTTTGCTTTTTAAGCTCAAATAAGCAAATGAAACTGCAAAATAAGCAAACACAGATATTCACCTATACCTAATAAGCAAGTCTAAGCTAAAATAAGCAAAGGAAATAAACAGAAAAGCTAAAAATAAGCAATAAGCAAAAGGGACAAAAGCTGGCAGGCAAACAGCCTAAGGTGGCACTTTTGGGCTTATTTTTAAGCCACTATATGGAACCTTATGGACTAACAGCTTATATGGGCTTAAAGCTTGGCTTCTAAACTACTAAAATCAGCAAATGGAAAACAGTTTGAAAATCATATAAGCTAAGAAAAAGGGCTTAAGAAAAGGCTGTTTGCACTCAGCTTGTAACTTTTTGGTTTTCTTAAAAAGGACTAAATGCAATAAGCAGGCCTAAAAATAAGCTAGAAAATAAGCTTCAAATTGAAAAATAAGTTAAAACAGATGGAGTTTGACCTCCAATGAGCTTATGCTCTTGATTTCAGACACTAAAAACAATTTTAACTAAACTAATTTTGAAATTGAAACAAAGCAGTTTTAGGCTAAAAAAACACTTAAGAAAAACTTTGACAGATTTTGTACAAAAACAAAGGCAACAAAAGACCCTTAACCTACAATAAACTTAGTGCATTCTATCACTAATAACAACACAAAACAACACTTACAAGCTGGCCAAAAAATCTTAATCCAAAAAGCTTGATAAAACTGTTTTGTCACCAACAGTTTTACACAACTTTTAGACCAAACCTTTAAACAAGCTTTTAACCTTTAAAAAACTTTTAAAAACAGATTGTGATAACTAAAATGAGCTGGTTAAAGTGAACAAGTGACCCAAACAGTTTTTTAGACTATTTTGACCCACTTTGGGTCTTAAACCAAACACCCCTTAAAGACTATAAAACCAATTTTTAAACTGATTTTTGAAGAATTAAGCTAAGAGGTTTTGAAAACAAATGTTAACCAAGCAATGTTAAGCACAAATAAGCAGAAAGCACACAAAGATAAGCACTAAAATAAGCAAATAGGAAATAAGCAGTTAAAAGCAATACTTGACAGTTTTAAAGTAAAACATGCACAAATGAAATACAAGCAATAAACCAAGACAAGTAAGCATAAACACGACTATAATAAGCAAGATAAGCAGGAAATAAGCAGGTAAACAGTAAATAAGCAAAGCTACAGTAAAATAAGCAAACAATGAAAAATGAAAACTTACCAAACCCTTGCTCAAAACAGGGTGAATAAAAGTAATCTACAAGCTCTAGCTTGTCAAAGACAAGCTAGTGTGGTCTATAAGCTCTTCCCAAGCTAGCTTATCTTCCAAAATGCTGAGGTACTTTTAGGGGTGAGTCTTTTTTGTAAATTTTTTGATTTTTAGACAGGAAATTAAGCAGACTTTTATATAAGCTTTTAATGACTTAAAATTTAAAAGACAAGTAATTTAAATGACAATGATTAAGGAAAACTTGAAATTTTCTTTCACTTAAGAAAAATTACAAAGACAGTATTTAAATGACAAAAAAATTAAATGACAAGTAATTATATTGCAATATTAAAATTGGTACAAATTTTTGTTAATACAAAGCTGGACTTAACAAAATTCCACACAAACTAATAGCTACAAATGCCTATATTTATACTAAAGGCTTCAAGTCTTCAAGTGTTTCTTCACTGAGAGAGTTTAAGACTGTGTTTGTTGTGTGAGAGAGATCCCAAAATTGATCTAAGCCATTGAAATTTCTAGGTGCCCAATCCAAACGATCATAACCCTTCATTTTTTTAATTTTCCTTCAACCAATGGAAATAAAGGGGATTGCCAAGGTGTCTTTGGCTTCTTGTGAGTGAGGTTAAGGGGAGAGTGATGGTTTTGTTTGTAGTTGCAGGAATTGAGGTGATAGTGAAAGGGATGATGAATAGTACACTTGGCGGGAAAATTGTTTAACTGTGACAGGGTAAGAGTTTAGGGAAATGGCAACAATGGCCCCTCATGTTGTTATGTTATATTGCGATAAAAGTCCTTGTGGTGTTATAACTTTGGGGGGGTTTTGCAGTTTTGACCCCTAAGGTTGATAAGTGTTATTGCATGAATGGTTCTTGGGGAGTAATGGACTTAATGATTGTGGGTTTAACACAGTTAAATGGTTTGGGCCCTTGGAATGCATTGTTTGGGCCGATTTTAAGTAGGAAGGGTTTTGGGATTTTGTTTTTGTAATGTATTCATTTAAATGCTTAATGGGCTGCCCCGACCCATTAGATGGGTAAGGGTAGCCCATTTAGTAATTCTTCGGTATCGGCTTCGGGTTTGACCTTCGACTTTGTTGGGGTTGACTTTGACTTCTGTTGACTTTGACTTTGTCTTTTTCACACTCTTTCCGTTCCATGCTCGGTTTTGTCGTTTTGGCTTCGTTTTTAGTCCTTTTGTCGGATATCCGTTTCTTGCACAATATAAGTAAAAACATACAAATACAATGTATTTTTGGTATGTTTTTGGTCATTTAAGTCCAGTTTTTAAAGGTCAAAGGTATGTGTATTTAGGCACATACCAAAATCCTCCATACTAAACTATTGCCGTGTCCTCACGCAATGCTATAAGTAAACACTTAAGAAAACTAAGAATCTCAATCCCCCTCGACTAATTACCTCAAAAAGTAGCTAAGTGTTCATCGAGGGGAGTTATAGAATCAATAGTTTAGAAAAGCCCTATTTTTATCATTTTTAAATATATACACTAACTACCACTAATATTTTTGTATTTTTATTTTTTTTCTCAACTAACTATCATGTTTGACTTTTGTTATTTTATAACTTTTAGGGACCATAGAACAAGAAATATTTCAATCCTAAAATGCCCCAAAAAGGATAAATTCATCGTCCCCGACTTTTCACTTGTCCCAAACCAAACATAAAAAATCACCGCTAAATATGAGTTAAGATGCTAACACTACTCATATTTGCAACTTGTAAACTTTTTACTCCGACAATTTATTATTTCTTAGGTGAGTGTGCCCTTCAATTTCAACATGGGATTCACATTTTGCAAAATTCTATGTTCACGTTCACCGAGAATATGAGTTGAGGCGAGATATTCCATGTAGCGACTTTCGTCTCGGCACATCCCAACCTTGCGGCTAAGTGACCAGGCTTTTAACACCCCACAGAGACTAGTATCGGGACTCACAGACCTTCGGTTTCAACAATCTTAGGCTTCCCGTATATACATAAAATCACAATTTAAAAACGGAATAGTCTTAGTTCAAATCGCATATTTAAATTTAGAAAACGACGATTTTCCTGTATTTATTTAATTCATCATTTACTTCAATTAATTATAATTATTTACTCTTAAGGAAATTCTTGACCTTTTAGAGGCTGTAACATCGGTTGTGAGCCGCAAGATGCTTTAAACTTTTATCAGTCTCAGATAAATTCTATGTGCCTTATGTTAGATGACTGCCTCATCGGGTTATGAGCCGACAAGATGCAGTAAACTTTTATCAGCCCACAGTTTATTATTATTATTACCACATTTTTCAATTTTTTTTCAACATTTAATACCACGATATAGAGAAAATTTCTTTTTAGAAAATTTAAGTATAAATTTGAACTAAAATTATTGATATCGACTATACTTCAAAAATTGTTGATTTAAGTTTAATTTTCGAAATGCGCACGTTATTTTTAGTCCGGTTAGAAGATATGTGGAGAGAAAAGCCAACAAATCTATACACTTATGAGCTATTAAGATTTCCCAAATATCTTGTTTAGCATTAACTTCATTATTAACCTATACATTTTTTCGTTCTTCGCCCAAATTTATAAATCTTTAATTAAAAAGATCCGCGAATGCTTAGTCTAAAAGTTAAGGAACAAGCTAGAGCTCAACACGCTCGATCGAGTAAAATTTATTTTCTTATTCTACCCAGCAGGAAAGTCAAAATTATGACAAAACACTTATTTTATTTTTTTGTATTTTTTAAATTTTCCATTTTTTTTTGTATTTTGGTGGTAAAAACGGGATTACGTGAAAACAACGACTGCAGGCACAATCAAATCAATAGATCCTCCCCATACTAGAACTAAACATTATCCTTAATGTTTTAAGAAGGGTCTCTACGTAAATCCTAAGCCGTTTATGAATTATGCTAAAGATAAACGTTAGTCGATAAGATTTGGATATTGAGATTCACCAATAATGAGATGAGAGGGAAAGTTAAGTGAACGAAGGACAAAACCGCGAGCACAAGAGGCTTCAAAATCCAGGCAATCCTGGACATACAATCACAAAACACAAAAACGGAAAATAGAAGAGGCGAGCCTCTCTCGCAACGTAAAACACTTATTCATTACTACTATTATCATTATACTAGGATAAGCATGGGTTGCCACCCACGAAGCTCTTGTTTAAGGTCACTTAGCTTGACCCGACCCCCCATACTTGAGCTGGTCAAGGGGGATAGAAATGGAGACACGTGACATCCAAGATACGAATGTCCTCTCTATAGATTAACATCGGGCTTTTTTGATGAAAAAGCTTGGAAGCTTTAAAGCCCCGATGTGATGAAGAAGGAGGAGATTTCTACTTTGAAGCAAGAACACCATGATTGAAAGCTTTGTCTTCATTTTTGGATGAAAATGGAAGTAAAGTATCAATCACGGGGGAATGTTTTGCAAGAAATCTCGTGGATTTGACTTCAATGCATATCCTCGGATCGTAAATCTTGTTTCTATCTCCGGAAGGAGAAGAAACATCAAGATCGGATCCGAGATCATTATGAGAAGGAATGAAGTCGAAATCCATATGACTGGGTGGGGATGGGTGGCCCAAAATGTTAGGCACATCAACGGGGATGTCTTCCACCACAACAATGGTCGAATCTCCTGAATCGGGATAATCAACATGAAATGATTCAAACTCGGGAAGGGAAGTAGAATTATCGTCACCTTTCGAGTTGAAATCATCACTCTTAATACCCGGTGGTATTGAGTCATCCAGACCGGGAAATATATCGATCTCTTCCCTAAGAGAATCATTATCCTTAACGGGGATAGGAAATATGGGAATAGACTCGATGATAGTATTAGAATTGTCTTGAAAAGCTTCTGGTGGTTGGGGAGAAGAGTTATCGTAAAGCAAACTTTCCAAAAACAAAATATCACCCTCCGGATCAAGGTTGATATTATCAATTCCCGGTGGAATTGATTGGAGATGTGTGAGTTTACCGGCGAACTCATCGAGAAGAAAATCAATCTTGGGAGGGGAAGCCATCAGAGTATCACGATTGAATAGTGATTCAAGAAGATAAGACTCAGCATCAAAACGATCATTATTTCGGAGTAGAATAGGGGTCTTCATTATGGATACGGAGTAAGAACTCACAAGAAATGTTTTCCTCGTCAATATCCAAAAGGTCGTATTCGATTAAAGTTATAAAATCTCATTTCAGTGAATAACCTCCTAATGATTTGATTTGTCATCACTAGAGTAGAATGTCGAAGAGAGATTGGAAAACGTCGAAACATTTGTCGTTGAGAAATCATCACAATTCGGGCACATCATACTCGCATTCATCCTCGGACTCATTGGGTTTTGGACAAGGTTCTCAACACTAGACTTTATGAATTCGTCCGATTCCGTTTCTGGAATTGTGTCAAGATGCTTGTCCACCATGATGAGAGATTTCGTTTTTGGTAAATCGGGTATGATTGCGGTAGAACATGTCATGAGATATTCTTGTGTTGCAAAGGAATACTCATCGTCATCATCATCATAGATTGAGGTAGGCAAATTCCAACTTGGAGTATTAATATACTCTTGCCAACTCCTCGTTTATACTTTGCAAATCTTGAACAAGTTTGCTAAGCAATTCTTGTACCTCCTCGGATTGAGCTGCTTAAAATTCATAAATTTATCAAAGCTTGCGTTAAACCTTTGGTGTGCCATAAAGAAACGATCAAACTTTTTTAAAAAGTTTTGTATTGATTCCATTAGGTCTTCACGGGCATGCAACATTTCCGCACTTGTTTCTTGACGAGGTTGATGAATGACAGGAAACTGCGGGGGTTGGGATTGGTCAAAACCGAAAGAATTAGAGTTGTAAAAATTTTGATTCATCGGTTGACATTCAAAAGTCGCATGAGGACCCATGTAGTTTTCACACAAAAAGATATTATTGTGAAAAAGTTGGTTGAAGTTTGTGGTAAAAGTTTCAAAGTTTTGATTGATACACCCTCCAGATTGTAGGACAAACGGGACCTGAGGCGGACAATCGTAACCATAGTGATCATCGTTCCCACATAACTCACAAAAATATGTATCGTACTGGGGTTGTGGAGGTGGGTATGAAAAATTAGGAGGATTATTGAAAGAATTCGGAGTTGAATCATAAGTGAAAGAATTTCCAGTTCTTGAATTGCAAAACAAACAAAATCCACCATTTAACGGGCTTTCACACTCGCAACAAGTGACTAGTTTTCCATCTCCATAAGTGCAGTTTATACAAGTTCCATTACTAAGACTGAACCCACACTGTTGGCACGTACAAAGATAACAATAGAAGCCAACACACGGTTGTCCATACCCCATACACTCGCTTTGTTCGAGTGACACCATAAAAATTAAACAATATAGAGGGTTAAGAAAAGAATTAAATGTCAAAGAGGTTAAAGGAGATTATTTTTGGTTTTTTGAGTTTTTTTTAAACAACATATTTTACTAAAGGACAAAATGAGATTGAATAACTTAAACTAATAATCAACTTGCTTCACGGTAGCTCTCTAAAAGAAAAAACGCACAAAGGAGCGGAGGAGCGGGAAAGCGCGAAGCTATTAAAAACCTTATCCTTTTGTCACATCCCGCAATTTTTGATATTTTAAATTACTATTTCACCCTTTGACTTTTTGGTTCCGACTTGACTTTTGACTTTTTGACCTTTTACGGTCACATAAAAACGATTACCGCGTAATCGATAATCTTTTGAAACGTATTTAAATTATAAATACTAATAATTAATATTATCTCTCATTGGTTATTTTATTTTTCTAACTTATTTAACTTGAAAAACGAGAAGATATATTTTATTCCTGAATTGATTTATCAAAAAATAAGAAGAAAATATTCACAAACGGAAAATAACTTCACCAGGAAGGGTCTTCAAGTCACTAATCGTCAAACCGTAACGATATTGTCGCAACACACCTCCCCGGCAACGACGCCAAAAATTGACTCGATCCTTTTTGGTATATATAAATATACAATAAATATAAATATAAATACGTAAGGAAAAAGATCAATGATAGTAAGTATTCCGTAAGATTTCAAAGAAATTTGCTTTTAACCAAAGCAAAATCTAAAATCTCCCGGGTCGTAGTCCCAACGAGGTGTGAATTGAAAATCGAAGCTACGTTTGTGATCGCGTTTTTGAATGGTTAAAGGGTTTTGGATTTGATTTTCTAATTTCTATACTTAAAATGCAAAAACAAATAAGGAAAACCTAAAAACGAAAGCAAACGAGGGATTTAAACCTAAAAACGAGAACGGGGTCAAATCCCGTTCTTTAAAAAACAAAATTTTGAAATTTTAAACCTACGAGTGCAAATTTAATTTTCCTAGGTCCTAAATGATAAAAGAAAATTAAAAAAAAGAATTATAATTTTTTGACTTTTTAATAATTTATTATGAATTAAAAACTATTTTAAACTAAATTAAATATTAAAAATACTAAACTGTTTATAAAAAATCTAATTTTTTTTAGCAAAAGTGTAGAAACCTAAAACACGTAATAGGTTCTTTGATCGTTTAAGCTCAGGTTGTTTAGACCTTTATCTAGGATAATATCAATGTTCATAAGTTATAAAAACAAAGCAGAATAAGAACAAAGATATTCAACAAGGTTTTACCAAACATTCCAGCCCCAATATTATTTGATCAAGATAATACGGTTACATCAACAAACTGTAACAGGAATCATAAGATTCTTGAGGCTACACCACTTATGCTAGCATCTACTTCTTGTTGTACAACTACAAAACTAACTCTAAACCCTAGGCACCTTTATTAGGGATGATGCCTAGACACACACACACACCTTTTAGTGTTTACATCTTTCTCTTGTGCACCCTCTAAACAATGTCTATGGATCTCTTTATATAGAGAGTCCATAAGACTTACAAGGAAACTAATTAAAACATTCATAAAGGAATTCTAATTGTATTATGAAACTTTCTTCTTTCCTAATAACTATCTTTGACTCATTAAAGCACGTTGACCAAGAATTCCTCATCTTTGACTCATTAAAGCAAGTTGACCAAGAATTCTTCATCTTTGACTCATTAAAGCACGTTGACCAAGAATTCTTCATCTTTGTCTTGTTTCCTTTATATCATATATTGTTTCCTTTTGTATCATCAAATCAATAATTCCCAACAATCTTCCCCTATTTGATGATGACAAAACCCAACAATAAAATTCTTCCCCTTAACCTTCAGGATCTTCTTCCCCTTAAAAGTTAAGATTTCCTCTTGCCATGTCACTGCCACCATACATAATAAGGATTGCAAATAATAATCACTGTTGTAGACATCTTCCCCCTTTTTGTATAACTAATAGGGACCTGGAACTGTGAAGATTATGCACTTTGATCTTTAAACCACAAACCCATATATCACACTTCTAAATCCAAGCTTTTCCAATGTCCAAATACTCTTCATGACGCATAATAAGAATAATGAATTCAAGCAGTAGAAATTTAAACTAGCAGTAGTAATAATGATGTAGCAGTAGTAATGACCTTTCCCTGAATTTATGCATGAACATATCCTGATGGTTAAACACTTTGTCAATTAAAGCTCTCCAGAAACCAAAACTTAACATGCCTTGAAATTTTCTTCAATTCTGTAGGCTATTTTTGTAATGATTACTGATGAAGAAAAATTAGTATTACCAATTTGATGCTGAAGTAGAAGAGCCCAAACTTGTATCTTATGTCTTGCACTATAATATGATAAGAACTTCAAAATCTTCCTTCTTTGTTTTATGATAGGACCTCGACTCTTGATAAATCCGCATGTGCCCTAACAATGAGTCACTGACCTACAGTGATAGTAAATACCTGTGAGTACTACAACGTACCTTCTTACATCAGGTAAAACTAGATAAATCAAGTCTTCATCATAAACCGTATATAACCAAACAAGTTATCTCCTAGACCAAAAGATATAATAAGAACACGTATCTGAAAAATCTACTTCATCTTCAAATAAGTCATAAACAACCTTCTTCGTAACCAATTATTCTAATAAAATACGAAAAACGAGCCTTTTTTCATAATTTAAGTGAATCTTAAACCAAAAATCTTATGTGTGTGTTATCTGATATCTGTCAAAGCTAGCAGTACTAACTTCTTTTATCGGACAAGGCTAGCAGTTGTAATTGCTTCTAGCAGTACTAACTTCCTTTAACCCAAACAGTATTAACATAGGAAGCAGTATTAATTTTATTAAACCCGATGCCAGTATAATTGCTTAAAATTCAATAGCATAATAATATCCATGAAACAGTATTAACTATTTAATCCAACAGTAGTAACTAACTTCATTTTTATTCCATACCACACGCATTATTAACTGCTTTTTAAACGCTAGCAGTATTAACCAACAATAATAACAGTAGTAATTGCTTTTATACCTTAGCAGTATTAACTCATGACTTACTACTGTTCTTCCATACTAGGCAACACAAAGTACATTAGCAGCATTAACCATCCTTGATAGCCTTAAGTACATACTTGAGCCCTAGCAGCATTAACTGAGTCGAGCATCCTACTTAAAACTAACAGCAAAAACAATATCTAAGCAGCATTAATATCATTAACAGTCATTAACTTTGAAATCAAATCCAACATAGTAAACTATCCTATTACCAATTTGTATACAGCTGACCTAGATCATTGCCCTTGAGAGAAGTTTCTATTATCTTTCTGATTTAAGCACGATAATGATCAAGAATAACATTAACATACTTCTCTTCCAAATCATGACCACCATAGATACCATTAGTGCAAACCCTAACTTTATACAATCACGGCTTATTAAGAAAACCCTAAAAGAGTTTCAAATGAATTTATACCAAGCCGTGTATACACCACATCAGATCCGAAAAATATACAAACCCTAATTGTCTAGGGTTTGATCAGTTAGAGCACAACGGATCAAAAAGAAACCCAAATAAATAGTAACAAAGCTTACCAATCGTATTGCATACCCAAACAGGTTAGAGAGAACGAATTATCAAAAGCATCATATAACACTTAAATCTTCAAAACCCCATAAAACTTTAACCATACGATTTCTTGAAAATTAGGGTTTTTAGGGTTTCTTTAAAACCTTGTAGATCCTAGATCGAGAGCCATATGGCTCTGATACCAATTGTGAAAACCAATAAATCATTGTAACATTTAAGCTCAGGTTTTTTAGACCTTTATCTAGGATAATATCAATGTTCATAAGTTACAAAAACAAAGCGGAATAAGAACAAAGATATTCAACAAGGTTTTACCAAACACTCACCACAACCCCAATATTATTTGATCAAGATAATACGGTTACATCAATGAACTGTAACAGGGATCAAGGAAAACCTTGATTACCTTGAGGCTACACCAACTCTATACTAGACGTCTACATCTTCTTGTGTACACACACACTTTTCTGGATGCATAAAACAATATGCCTATTGAACTTCTTTATTATAGGGAGAGATCATAGACTTACAAAGAAGATAATAAATATAATAAGGAACTAAATCCTTTTAATTCGTAGTCCTATCTTTATTCTTCTTGAGCATATCTTTTAGTATCTTCTGATATCTTCCATCTTTTGTAGAATATACTCCACCAGCTTGAAGAATCTCTTATTGTCAATTTAGGTCCTTTTCCTTTAAGTCCTTCTTGTTTCATTCTTGTTTTGTCTTATCAACTCAAATATAATTCCCAACATCTTTTCTTGGTCTTGTGGGTCAATAGGAATTTGAAAATACCCTGGGAAACCATCTAGAAAACAATATATTTCTTTCTTTCTCCTCTTATTCTCCTACTCTAATTCTTTCTCTCGCGAGTCCTTTCAAGTATTGGTCCATAAACGGTAAAATGTGAAATGACTTTATATAGTGGCGGTCATTTAAACTTTAGAGTCAATGCATACAACGCCATCCCCGTAACTAATCGGGTAGGTATCACGTCATTACAAACCTTTTTTCAATTACGGTAATATGAAGCCAGCCCTTGCTTTGGCACACAATGGACGGGGCTAACCCACGGGCTATCAGAGATGGGATAAATCAATCTGGCGTCAAGGAGTTTGATAACTTCCTTTTTGATAACCTCGTGAATTTTTGGGTTCACCCGTCTTTGATGTTGTATTGCCGGTTTAGAGTCATCCTCCATTAGAATTTTGTGAGTACAAAATTAAGGGTCGATGCCCTTAATGTCGGAGATTTTCCAGGCGATGGCACGCTTGTGTGACTTCAAAACCTTAAGAAGGCGGTCCTTCTCCTCATCTTTTAAGTCTTTAGCGATTATGACGGGTAATTTATCGTTACCCTCCAAAAACGCGTACTCAAGATGGGATGGTAAGTCTTTGAGCTCAAGCTCGGGTGGTTCTTCACTAGAAGGCTTACTAGTCTTAAGTTCTTTAAATTTTTGCTCTTCTGGAGGGAGAGGGGTCAGAATTAAGCAATTTTTCAAGTAACATAATGTCTCCCTCCGGGTCATAGTAAAAGTCATCAATTTCTGGTGAAATTGAATCATCTTCAATTGCAAGGAAAGCATCGGTTTCCTCAAGAAGAAAGTCACTATCCCCGAAGGGAGTGAGAGTGGGAGAAGAGGTAGAAAGAATCGGTTCTGAAGTGGGGTTGCCACTTGCAGAAAATTTTTGAGAATCCGAGCACTTCTTGAGCATACTCCTCACAAGCTACATCGATTACATCAATTCGATTAATCAATTCGGCATTATTGTAGGAGTATCTCTAGGTTTGACCAACTTTAAAGGTTATGGCTTCATCATCAACTCGTAGAGTCAATTCTTCACCATAAACATCAATAAAAGTACGTGCCGTCCTCAAGAAAGGTCTCCCAAGAATTAAGGAAACCCGAGGATCGACAACATAATCAACGACTATGAAGTCGGTCGGAAAATGGAACTTCCCTACTTTTACAAAACATCTTCGGCAATATCGGATGGACTAGTAGTCGATCGGTCCGCAAGTTCAAGAATCATTTGAGTAGGAGTAAGTTTGGAGAGTGAGAGCTTTTTCCATATGGAAAGAGGAATCAAGTTGATGCTTGCACCAATATCGGCCAAGGCTAAGCATTCAACTAACTCCGGAAAAACACATGGAATGAGAAACTTGCCGGGGTCTCCAAGTTTTTCAGGCAACTTTTTTAGGATAACCACCGAACAATTCTCATTTACTGAAGTTGTGGCTAAGTCAAACAATTTTTCCTTGTTATTAAGAAGACTTTTAAACATTGAAGCAAACTTAGGCATGTGAAGAAGAGCATCTGTGAAACTAAGATCAAAATGTAATTCCCTAAAGATTTCAACAAATTTCAAAGCTAGTTTATCATCTTTTTCGTGGAGCTTTTGCTTGTTAGCTCTCGAAGGATAAGGTATAGTCGGTTTAGGTTTTGGAGCAACAACGGGCTCATCAATTGGAGCTTGAGTTTGGACCACCGGAGGTTGGATGTTTTTGGTACTCGGTTGCACCGTATCCTTTGTCACCTCGGGTTCCCGTTCCACCACCTTAGGAAGAGAAGAAGTCGGGGGTGGAATTGGAGGTCCTTTGTAAGAAACACCACTTCGGGTGGTGATGGCTTTCACGTCACCTCTCGGGTTAGCAACGGTGTTGCTAGGAAGTGAACCCGTACCCGAAGTAGAAGCGGTATTCATTTTCATGAATTGACCAAACATGTTCTTAAGATCGAGGTTAGAATTCATTAAAGAGGTCATTTGGGTTTGCATGTTTTTCATTAAGCATCATTTGCCTTCATGTTGTTTGAGAAATCACTAGCCGTCACATTTTGTGTTTGATGAATCGGAGCTTGATAAGCCGGAGCTTGATAGTTTGGGTTCGGGTTTTAAACTTGACTAGCTCCTTGGAAAAATTGGTTTCTTCCTTGATTATTTCCTTGACTATTTCCATGATTCCTATTTTGATAATTCTGATTCTGATTGTTTCGATTTTGATTTTGATTAACATTAAACCCTGGTGGTCCGAGATAATTATCCAAATGATAGCTAAGCAAATTTCGGTTACCTTGAGGTTGGTAAGTATTACCACCTTGATTGTAGGCTCCCGCAGCATATACGTTCTGAATGTGGCCACCGATGGCTTGACACCCATGATAGGTATGAGGACCACCACAAGTTTCGTAACTCGGTGTCACGAAATTAACTTGTTGGTTTTGAAACATTTTTAAAAAGTTTTTGTTCATTTTGGAACATATTCAGTTCTTAATGGGCGGCTATTTTTGACATTAGAATAAGGTTATAGAACTGTAGGACCAACATTTGAGCTGAGTGTATCCAAGCATTGTGGGTGTGCAACCATGTTCTCAGATGAGATCATAGCTTTCTTCGTTTGCCTTTTCATAAAGGTAACCTGGGTCTCCAACAACACATTAATGTATCACATGTCCCTTACAGTTAACACCGTATAGAAAGTATCTAGTTGTAGAGTACGGGTAACATATTGTGATATGGGACATCGTCAAATTGTAACTTGTAGCGTTCCAATGCTTCGAATATGATTCAATCGGGAAACTAACGGAAGTATGGTGATTTCCATTTCTCCTCAACTTGGTCACCATAGAGGTGTGGGAAGTAATTTGAAAGAAATTTTATGCCATTAGATCAAAATCAGAAGGAATTCCTTGGCTAACGATCAAACCAAGCGGATGGCCTGAATGCGTTTAAGGAAATGAGGAAAGAGATATAAACGAATAGCGACAATCGGTACGCCCCGTTCACTTTTTATACACCTAGGAGGACAGTGCAAAAAATTTGTCCAAGATATGACTTGATCGCATCGTCACCCCGGTAATCCGAGAATTAGGATAGAATTTTGAACTTGTTGAATCATGTCATTCTTGAGTCCAAAATTGTTTGCTTGAATGTTTATCAGGGCGATCGGTCCGCCTCGACCGTTCAAAGTCGGCTGGCACAGCTCCTCCATCGTTTGGAGGTCAGGAACTGGTGCACCACCTCCCGCAGGAGGTGGTCCGTCATCACCGTTTCCGTTAGCGGCCATATTGATTTCTTCAAAATCGTTCAAAGAATTAGGATCAACGCGAGTTCTTCTTCGAATTGTACGTTCGGGATCTTCGAGAGGTGGAAAAAGATTCCTTGTTGAAGATCGAGTGCTCATGCACTATGCAAAATTCTAAAAGAGATAAAAAGAAATTGAAAATATTTTTTTATACCGATTGTTAAAGGTGCACGGTAGCTCTCAAAATTACTAACAAAGAAGCGGATGAGCTGGTCAGCGCGAAGCGTATTAAAAACCCTTCTCCTTTTGGGTCGAAGATCGTAGGATCAACCCGCCTTATACCTCTCTTATAGTTTTGTAATCTCGAGGTGAGCTGATTTAACAATTAACGACACGGTTCTTTTGTTGGTTTTTTTAATTTTTTTGGTATTGCAAATACTTTAGGAAAAGTATTTATAATGATTTTTGTGTTTTTATATAATGAAAAAGAAAAATATATTCACAAAATAAGAAAATAAACTTCACGAGGAAGGTTCTTCAAGGCACAACAAACTTTTCTTCGAAAATCGTAACACAACCTCCCCGGCAGTGGCGCCAAAAATTGATTCTTAAAATTAACCCTTTAGTATATATAAATATAATATATAATAAATATATAATATAAATATATATAGGGATAATTCCCAAACTATCAATTAAGAAGAGAGAGTAAGTATTCCAAGAGGATTTTTTTAAAAGGATTATTACTTTTATCCAAAGTAAATAAAAAAAACCTTCCCGGGTCGTTTCCCGACGAGGCGTGAATTGAGAATCGAGAATCGGTTTATGGAACAATGCTTGAATATCACAAATTTGGATTTGGTTTTCTAATTCTACGGGAAAAAGCAATTAAAGGGCAAGCTAAACCTAAAACGAAAGCAATTACGAATTTAAAAACACGAAAAACGAAAACGAGATCCTAATCCCGTTCTTTAAAACCTAAAATCTACAAATTTAACCCTAAAAATGCAAAATTAATTTTTAACAGTCTTAAATGATAAAAGAAAATTAAAAAAAAAGAATTATATTTTTTTGACTTTTATTTTATTTATTATGAATTAAAACAATTTTTATCTAAATTAAATATTAAAAATATTAAACTACGTTATAAAAATCTGAAAAAAATCACAAAAAGTACTTAAGAGTAAGCTAAACCTAGGAAAAATAGAACGGGTCAAACAACTTATCTAAATAAGCTGTTAATAAGCCGAAAAGGGCTTATAGCTTAAATGGGCTAAAAAGGTGCTAAGTAATAAATCTTGCAATCCATAACCAGAAAAGACCCAAGGGTAGAGTGGTTGTGTGTGGTGTGTTAAAAACGGGGTTGAGGTTGGTTGAGGTCCAGGGTTCGAGCCTTGCTCACCCTTGACTTCCCAATTTCCCTCTTTTTTTATTTTTTGAAAATTTTATTTTTTGAAAACGTTTTATAACTTAAAAATAACCAACTTTTAAAAAAATGACTCTTTATAAAAACTTATAATAAGCTAGAAATAAGCACTTAAAAGCAACAGTTTTGGTTTTTAAGCTAATGGCAAAAAGGGCTAAACTGTTTGCATTTTTAGACATAATAAGCAAAAAGAAAAAAAACAAATAAGCAGAAACAAACTTAAGGCTAAGCTAAATAAGCACTAAGAATAAAAAATAAGCTAACAAGATGGGCTAAAACTAAGCTAAAATGACAGAATCACTTAAAGGGCTTTTAAACTTAAAATTTTAAACTAAAAATGCTAATAAGCTTAAATAAGCTCTAACCTAAGTTAAATAAGCTAAAAGGGCCTAAAACTAACCTAATAAGCAGGACTAAACATAAATAAAGGAAATCCAATAAGCCAATAAGCTCAGAAAAGCAAATAGCAATATTGCCCAAAACTGTTAACCAAAAAGCCAAAGGGGGCACTTTCTAGCTTATTTTTAAGCTAGTGAATGGATCCTTATGGCTTAGAGACTTATAGCACTGAAAAGCTTATACAATAAGCTATCTAAATCATCAATCAGAAAACATTTTGAAAATCAAATAAGCTGTTTAAAAGCTAAATGAAAAGGGTTGTTTACTCAGTATGAGCTGAGTTATTTTTCAAATTTTTTTGAAAAGACAAAAAACTAAATGCAGGCCTAATTTTAAGCTAGTAAATAAGCTCTAAACTAATATTTAAGCTAAAACAGACTTAATTTTCCCTAATCTTATAACCCACAAAATGGAAATCAAACTCAAAACCTTTTCACAAACAGTTTTAGCTTTGTAAAAACTTAAGACCTTAATCTTATAACCCACAAAATGGAAATCAAACTTGACCCAAAGGTTTGTAAGCCCTCTAGGAGTCCTAACTAGGTTGGGACTGCTAGTGCCAAACACCCCTTTAAGAAACTCAAACCTATTTTAAGCTTATAAAACTTTGAGTTTAAGCTTTAATTCAAGATACCAGATGTTAAATAGCTTATAACAAGTCTAATAAGCAAATTTTAATGATCAAATACCACTTTTAAATAAGCTATAAACTAATGCTACTTTTTTTAGATTTATGACAGATTTTTATAAAAACTTAAACCAATGAATTTTAAACTACCAATAAGCAATAAACAGTAATCTAAGACAATAATAAGCATATAATAAGCATGAATAAGCAGAAATATCAGCAATAAGCACTATAAATAGCTATAAGCAGTTTTGAGCTAAAATATTGAAAATAGAGAACTTACAAAGCCCTTGCTCAAAACAGGGCAAATAAGCTTACAATAAGCTGATCTACAAGCTCTAGCTTGTCAAAGACAAGCTAGTGAAACCCATAAGCCCATCCAGGTTTGGCTTATCATCCACTTTTAGCTTTTTTGAGTGATTTTTGGTAAATGACTTAAACACTATAAGTTATTGAAAAACTTATAGTGCTTGAGTTAACAACTTAAGTATGAGATAAAAAAAGAGATTTTGTGAGCTTATCAAACGTATTTAAAACATAAAAGCATTAACTTAAAAACAGTTTTAACATAAAAACTTGGATTTCATTAAACTTAATAAAACCGTACAAAGCTTTAAAAAATAGTACAATAAGCTAAAAAGACTTAAATATAAGCTGAAAAACTCAAAAACAAAAAAATTAGATGCCTTTGAAGGCTTACAATGATCTTATTTATAGAGAAAACTAAGGTCTTGAGGTCTTCTTCTTGTGTTTCTTCTGTGAGAGTAAAAAGAGGTCTGTTTCTTATGTGAGGTAAGTCCAAAATCCATCCTAGCCATCAAATTTGCTTGGTCTGCAAGTCTTATCATCTTAGCCATTGGTTCTTTGTCTTCTTCCTTTGACGAATGGGGTTAAAGGGGATGCCAGGGGAGCTTTATTTTATTTTTTTATTATTATTTGGTATTGGTGAAGTGGGGTAATGGGAGAGAGACATTTTTGTCATGGGGTGCAGGGTAGCAGAGGTGGGAGAAAGATAAATAATAGGAAATGGCGGGAAATGGATTATAACATGGTAACGAGGTTAGTGTATGAGGACTAACCACGTTAGTCCTTAAGGACTAACGGTGAAAACCCACTAGGGTACCAAGTTGTAAAAAGTTTTAAGACGGTTTTATGATTAAATGGTAATGGGCTTATGGATTGGGCTGGGTTTTAGGATTTTGGACTTAGGGCTTTTAAAACTTAAAAGTTTTATAGATAAAGGCTTAATGGGCTGACCCGACCCATTAAATGGGTACGGGTTGGCCCATTTAAGATTTCTTCGTTTTCGACCTTATCAATCACCTCAAGCCCCTACACAACTTATGACTGAGACACCGTTTGTAGACTCAGGTTTTGCAGTTCCTGTGTTTTCTCCTGGAGATGATCCAATTGCTTGTCTCAATAAAGCAATGGCTTTTCTAACGGCTGTAGCTTCTTCAAGGTTTCCAACTACCAATAATCAGCTCAGAACTTCCTCTAATCCAAGAAACCAAGCCACTATTCAAGATGGCAGGGTTACAGTGCAACAAGTTCAGGGGAGACAAGGGCAAAATTATTCTGGTACTACTTATAAGAACAATGCTACAAGTTCAAGGGGAAATACTACAACTGGGCAGGCAAGAGTTGTTAAATGCTACAACTGCCAAGGTGAAGGACATATGGCTAGGCAATGCACTCAGCCTAAGCGACCAAGGAATGCTGCATGGTATAAGGAGAAAGCAATGTTAGCAGAAGCTCAGGAAGCTGGACAAATATTGGATGAGGAGCAACTCGCATTTCTTGCAGATCCAGGAATTCCAGCAAGTCAAGCTCAGACAGTCATTCCTCATAATGCTGCTTTCTAGACTGAGGATCTCGATACTTATGATTCTAATGTGATGATCTCTCGAATGCAAAGCGGTTCTTATGGCCAACATTTCCAATTCTGGTTCTGACATTATCTCAGAGGTACCTAATTCTGAAACCTATCTGAATGATATGGATAATCAAAGTGTGCATGCATTGCAAGATTTTGAACAATCACCAGCTAATGATTTTACATATAATGAGATATCTAGTGATAGCAATATCATTCTATATTCTCAATATTTGCAAGAAACACAACATGCAACTATTCAAGATACTAATTTACAGGCACAACAAGATTCAATGATTTTATCTATGATTGAACAAATGTCCGAACAAATGATTAATCATGTAAATAATTATGAAAGTCTAATAAGGAACAGAATAATGAAACAATAACCGCTGTGCTTGAGAGATATAAGGAAAGGGTCAAAACTTTTGAACAACGTGTTAATATTGATTTAAGCAGTCATGAAAAAATGTTTGATTCTCAAATGGATGATATAATTAGAGAGAAACTTGCACTCAAAGAACAAGTTAACTCACTTGAGCAAAATCTTTCTAAACAAATCAAAGAAAAGGAATATGTATTGCAAACTTTTGCAGTTTTCAAAAATGAATCCAAAGAAAAAGAGAATAAATATATGGAAAATGAAATTGATTTGGAAAAGAAGATTAAGGAACTTGATAATATTATTTGTAAAGTGGGTCAATCTGCTCAAACAGTGCACATGTTAACTAAGCCATAAACGTTTTATGATAATACACACAAACAAGCTCTAGGTTATCAAAATCCGTTTTATCTTAAGAAAGCTCAGCGGATAAAACCAACCTTGTATGATGGTGTTGTTATGTCTAATACACATGTTGCTATGCCTGTGATTGATGATGAAGAAACATTGATTTTGGAAGAAGAGAGTCGATCAAAAATGTCTGAAAAAGCAAAGGATCCTGAAGTTATTGCAAAGAAAATTTCTCATAAACCTATCGATTATGAAAAATTAAATAGACTAATTGAAGATTTTGGAAAACGTTTTTATCTACAACAAGAATTATCAGATGAACAAACCTTTTGGTTTCATATACTCAATCCAACCATTGAACCTCCTTACACACCACCTGTCATAGTGGATGTTCCCAGTGAACTACCTAAGGTGAGTTTGGTGAATGCAAGCCTTAAAAAGCTTAAATTCCACCTCACCCAGTTTGACTCAGTGGTGAAGAAGAGGACAACACCTAATGCTCTTGAAGAAGGTGAATGGGGGTTTGAGCATACAAAAACTGTTTTTAACAATGAAATTATTCCATTTCTAAAATCTTTAAAAGACATCTTCAATGTGTTTGATAAAGATCTTTTAAATGAAATAACGGAAGTACAAACAGTTTTTGACCAAATGGAAGTGGCTGTTCAACAGTCTTCAGTTGATAAACAATGTTTGGAAATTGCTAAGAAATAAATTCTTTTAGAAAATGATCGACTCTTACAAAAAGTCATGTCTCAAGATGTTCTGTTAACTGTGATGAATTCTATGTCTTTGAATAATGATTCTGTGAATATGGAAATGCAAAAGTGTGAATCGTGTGACAAGTGTTTTAATCTTGATGCTGAGCTTTCCAAATCAAACCAAGCATATAATGATCTTTTGAAAAATTACATACAACTTGAAAAACATTGTATTTCTCTAGAAGTGTCAATGCAATTAAAACAAAAAGTTTTTCAAAACGATGAATCTTGTGTCAGTCAAAATGCTGTTGAAATTCCAGAATATTTTGAAATAAATGATTTGAAAGCTCGGCTACAAGATAAAGACACGACCATTTGTAAGTTGACAGATACTATTAAATCTTTGAGAGAGAATACCAAGGAACAGAACGTTAATCATGATAAATGTGAACTTGAGCCCATAAATAAGGAACTGGAAAATAGTGTGGCAAAATTTATTTCTAAGATCGAGCGTATTTGTAATGAAATTAATCATGTGAAATAGGTTTTTAAATATCTGTTTGACTCGATCAAACAGACACGTGTTCGTCATAAAGAACAAAGTGACTCTTTAATTAACAAACTGAACTTAAAATCTGTGGAAAATGAGTATTTAAAAGCTCAAATTCAAGATAAGGTTTTTGTGATAACATCATTGGAAAACGATTTACGAAACTTAAAATGGAAAGAAATTGTTGAACATGTTGTACACACACCTTCTGCCATCACTATTGCTCCAGGCATGTTCAAGCTTGATTTATATCGTTGCCTCCTAGGTTATTGCAAAATAGGGATGCTAACATAGACTATCTTAGACACACTCAAGAACAAGCTAATACTCTTCGGGAAATAGTCGAACAAGCTAAAGCGAAATAACCTTTAGATAGTGAGTTAGACTTTGCCTGTAAGTATGCCACAATAATTCAAGAGTTGTTTGTATATGTTCAAGATACGTGCCCTAATGCGATAACACCTAGTACTAAGAAGGTTGTTGTCTCACCCATGAACAAAGTCAAGAAAGTTAGGTTTGCTGAACCTCTCACTTCCTCAAGCAACATTAAACAGGTAGAGTCTTCTAATACATTAGATTCTAACACACCTGTGTTGTCTTTTACAGGAGTGAAGTGTTTTACTAGTAATTACGAATCAAAGCCTCCAAGCAATAAAAGGAATGATAGGATCTCACAGACACCAAGTAGGAACAAGAAGAATAAAGTAGAAGCCCAGCCTAGGAAAGTTAATAAAATGAATCGTGTTGTTAAACCTGTTTGTGATGTTGATGTTAAGCATTCACTGTCAAATGCGAATTCTGAAATTCTCTGTCCTACTTGTAATAAATCTATGTTTGATGGTGTTCATGATAAATGTCTTCTTGATCTTGTGCAAAATGGGAATAACCTTTCTAAATCTGCTAAGAAACATAAAAAATAAAATATTTGGAAACCTACGGGTCATGTATTGAAGTAGGATTTAAGTGGAAACCAACAGGCAGAACCTTCACTATAGTTGGTAACTTGTGCCCTTTAACTAGGATCAACTCAACTAACGTAGTGTCTTCTAAGCAAACCACTTCCCACTCAGTTGAAATACAAAAACCAGAGATTAAAGTCTATAGCAGGAAACCGAAAAATGTTAAAACATAGGTTCAAGTAAAATAGCTAAGATTGTAGAATCTAAGAATGCTAACCACTCGGAACCCAATCAAACTTGGGGATCCAATGCAACAGATTCCATTGACTTCTTCTCTTGTCATGACAGGTTGTCCAGATTGTACTCTGGTATATGGACTTTGGATGTTCGTAACACATGACAGGGAATCGCTCTCAGCTCATGAACTTTGTTAGTAAATTTCTGGGTATTGTTAGATTCGGGAACGACCAGATTGCAAGAATTATGAGGTATGGTGACTATCAGCTGGGAAACGTTATTATCTCAAGGGTATACTACGTTGAGGGGCTTGGACATAATTTGTTTTCTGTTGGCTAATTTTGTGATGCTAATCTTGAAGTTGCATTTCGGAAAAACACTTGCTTGATTCACAATTTAGAAGGTGTTGATCTACTTTCAGGGTCCCGAGACACAAATTTGTACACAATTTCTCTTGATGACATGCTTATCATCTCCGATCTGTCTTCTATCCAAAGCATCAAAGACTAAGAGCTGGTTATCGCACCGTCGATTATCTCATCTTAACTTTGGTACTTTGAACAAGCTAGCTAAAGAAGGTCTTGCACGAGGAATTCCTAGACTTAAATTTTAGAAAAATCATTTGTGTTCAGCATGTGCATTAGGAAAAAGCAAAAAATCCTCTCATCAACCCAAAGCTGAAGACACTAACCAAGAGAAACTATATCTTTTGCATATGGATTTATGTGGCCTGATGCGTGTGGCTAGTATTAACGGGAAAAGGTATATCTTAGTGATAGTCGAAAATTACTCAAGATTTAACTGGGTCATATTTTTGAAGACAAAAGATGAAGCTCCTGCGGCCATCATCAAATGTATTAAAAACATACAAGTTCGTTTGAAGCCACTGTCCGGAATGTTCGAACAGATAATGGAACCGAATTTGTCAATCAGACACTTCATGAGTTTTATGAAAATGTTGGCATCTCGCATCAAACTTCTGTAGCTCGCACTCCTCAGCAGAACGGTGTTGTCAAAAGACGAGATCAGACTCTTGTTGAAGCCACTCAAACAATGCTGATATTTTTAAAAGCTCAATTATTTCTCTGGGCCGAAGCTATCAATACAACTTGTTATACCCAAAACCGTTCTTTGATACACCTCCGATACAACAAAACTCCATACGAGCTTATGCAAGACAAGAAACCGGACTTATCATTCCTTTATGTCTTTGGTTCACTTTGTTATCCTACCAATGACCATGAGGATCTGGGTAAATTTGATGCAAAAGCAGACATTGGGATTTTCGTTGGTTACGCGCCTACAAAGAAAGCGTTCA
This sequence comes from Tanacetum coccineum, assembly GCA_026074375.1. Classification (NCBI taxonomy): domain Eukaryota; kingdom Viridiplantae; phylum Streptophyta; class Magnoliopsida; order Asterales; family Asteraceae; genus Tanacetum; species Tanacetum coccineum. The sequence goes on from BQNB010000111.1 coordinate 185,549, forward strand.
GAATCTACAACAGAAGGACCCAGATAATTTCTGAAATAATTCATGTAACGTTCGATGAGCTAACAGCAATGGCTTCTGAACAATTCCGTTTAGGACCCGGGCTTCATTCTATGACTCCTGCTACATCCTGTACAAGACTCATTTCTAAACCTGTTTCTCAACAACCTTGTATTCCACCAAACAGAGATGATTGGGATCATTTGTTTCAACCTATGTTCGATGAATACTTTAATCCTCTAACAATTGCTGTCTCTCCAGTTCAAGAAGCTGCTGCTCCAAGAGCTGAAGTATTAGCTGATTCTCCAGTGTCAACTTCCATTGACCAGGATGATCCATCAACAAGTATTCCCTCATCACAAGAACAAGAACATTCTCCAATCATTTCTCAAGGTTTTGAAGAATTACAAAAAAACACCAATATTTCATGATGATCCTCTTAACGAATCTCCTAATGAAGACTTGACTTCTCACAGATCATCATCTAATGTGAGACAAATCCACACTCCATTGGAACGCCTTTGTAGATGGACTAAGGATCATCCTATAGCAAACGTGATCGGTGATCCTTCTCGCTCTGTATCTACAAGGAAGCAACTTGAAATTGATGCTATGTGGTGTTATTTTGATGCCTTCCTAACTTCAGTAGAACCACATAACTTCAAACAAGCAATGACCGAACCATCATGAATCGATGCAATGCAAGAAGAAATTCATGAATTTGAAAGACTTGAAGTTTGGCAATTGGTGCCGTGTCTAGATAACGTGTTTTTGATCAAACTCAAATGGATTTATAAGGTCAAAACAGATGAATCTGGTAGGGTACTAAAGAATAAGGCTCTACTAGTTGCTCAAGGATTCAGGCAAGAAGAAGGAATCGATTTCGAGGAATCATTTACACCGGTTGCTAGAATAGAGGCCATTCGTATCTTCGTAGCAAATGCCGCTCACAAGAATATCACAATCTACCAAATGGATGTCAAAACGGCTTTCTTGAATGGCGAGCTTAAAAGAGAGGTCTACGTTTCACAACCAGAAGGATTTGTTGATCAGGACAACCCATCGAATGTGTACAAGCTCAAAAAGGCTCTTTACGGTCTCAAACACGCACCACGTGCATGGTATGATATGCTATCAAGCTTCCTTATCTCTCAACAATTCTCCAAAGGTACAATTGACCCAACACTCTTCACACGACATGCTGGAAACAACTTATTACTGGTACAAATTTATGTTGACGATATAATATTTTCATCCACTAATACTTCCATGTGTAATGAGTTTGCTAATCAGATGACCACTAAGTTTAAGATGTCGATGATGGGACAAATGTCATTCTTTTTAGGATTACAAATTTCTCAAAGTCCTAGAGGCATCTTCATAAACCAATCTAAATATGCTTCTGAAAATTTTAAAAAATATGGTTTAAATTCTACTGATTCTGTCGACACACCCATGATTGAAAACAAGAAACTGGATGAAGATCTACAGAGGAAACAAGTTGATGCTACACTTTACCGTGGCATGATTGGATCCTTAATGTATCTAACAGCCAGTAGACTATGCTGTTTGCTTATGTGCCCGATATCAGGCTAAGCCTACCAAAAAGCACTTACAAGCGGTGAAACAGATCTTTTGATACCTTAACGGAACCATTAACATGGGTCTATGGTACTCGAAGGATACTGATATGTCACTCGTAGCTTATGCAGATGCCGATCATGCGGGGTGTCAAGATACTAGACGTAGTACATCGGGAAGCGCTCAGCTCCTAGGTGATAAACTTGTTAGCTGGTCGTCCAAGAAGCAAAAGAGCACTGCCATATCGAGTACAGAGGCTGAGTATATTGCCTTATCTGGGTGTTGCTCACAAATCCTTTGGATGCGTTCACAGCTAACAGATTATGGCTTTCAATTTAATAAGATCCCTCTGTACTGCGACAACAAGAGTGCGATTGCTTTATGCTGTAACAATGTTCAACATTCAAGAGCAATGCACATCGATATTCGCTACCATTTCATAAAGGAGCAAGTGGAGAATGGAATCGTGGAGCTATACTTTGTCCTGACTGAATACCAACTGGCTGACATCTTTACTAAACCTCTGCCTCGAGAGAGATTTAACTTCTTGATCGATAAGCTAGGTATGAAAAACATGTCTCCAGAAACGTTGAAACGTCTGGCAGAGGAAACGGACGAGTGATGGTGGTAACTCATATCCTATATATATGTATATATGAAAACATAAAAAATCAAAAAAGATTTTACTTTTATAAAATTTTACAAAAACAAAAGAAAAAATAAAAAATCAGAAAAATATAAAAATATGTATCTCTGGCATGTCTTCTGAAAATCGATAACATTTGTGGCCTTAGAAATGTCATTTAATAATGATACGAGGCTGTAAATGAAGTTCGAGCAGAAGTTTCAAAAGCTTTCAAAACATGCCAAAATGGCTTGCTATTATTTCTGATAGTAACCCAGTCTTCATCTTCAAGGCAAGTATGTCATCAAAAAGACAACTTGACCTCACAACGGGAAATTTATTTTTCTCGGGAATGAATTACTTTATATTCATTCAAAGGTTTGTGATTACTTTGCATCACAACCCGTACTTCCTTTATTCCGTAAGTGTACGTGTCAGTGCGCTTATGTGTCAAAATAAGAGAAATCTTATTTTTCTTGGGTGTTGATTTTCAAAATATACAATAATCATCTTTCAGATTCAACAGATCATCATTTTCTAAGATAATTTTGAAGCATCAAATAACGACTACAACTCTTTTAATAGAAAACGGGTCATTATTTGAGGGGGAGAAACTGTCAAAATCATCTTCTTCATAATTAATAAGGTGTCAATCGAAAAAGGTTTTAATGATATAGGGTGAATAATTAAAGGGAAATTAATTAAATATTTAAATAAATCGGGCTTTCCATGTAAATTTGTTTTAATCTTATAAGGGTATTATTGCAAAATTTGTGGATTTCTTTTTCTTGTTTACTAAACCTTAGGGACTAGTTTTGCAATTTGTAAAACTTAGTTTGCCTTAGGATAAAGTTTTTAAGAAAATTAGATAACTCATTAAACCTCAGGGGGCATTTATGCCAAACCTTAAAAGATTTGAACATAAACACCCTCCTTGTCACTCTGTCTCTCGTCACACACACACACATATACCTTAAACCCACCATTGTTTAACTGGAAAACCACAAGGAACATGTCTTAATATCATTGCTTAACCTTAAGGTACACGAGTGTTAACATTACAACTACCATATGTATGACCAAATCATGAAATTTTACTCGAAAAACCTTAAAATCGACCTAATTTTTGTCACCACTAAAAAGTGTATGAAAAGTTAAATTGTTTGAGGGGGTTTGGTCTATTAGGGGTCTAGTTGTTATACCCATAACAGTTTTTAATGGGGATAACTCATTCATGAGTTTCGAATGATTCTTGATTTCAAAATTGTTGAAAATGGGCAAATAACTTAGAAAAAAGTCATGTGTGTTTTGGGTTAGTACTGATATAATGAATGTTTGAATGCTTTTGAGTGTTATTTAACATGCTTGTATGAAAAATCTTGAATCTTTTGGGTTTTCGTGTTCATATGGGTCGAACATGACATAAATCAAGATTTTTGTGGTTAATTCATGAGTTAATGATGTTAGAATCCTAGATGCTATGTGACCAAGTTATGATAGATATTGTGGCCTAAAAATGTGTAAAATGTTTGTGTAAAAAGTTGCATAGGCGAACTATACACATAGACCTTTACACAGGCGAACTATACATATATGCTTAACACAAGCGAACAATACATAGAGATTACACAGGCGAACTATACGTTCAAAGTTACTTAGGTGAATTATACAATTTTGCGTAGGCGAACTATACGTTCATAGTTACACAGGCGAACTATACACACATAATTAATACATGCGAACTATATGTAGGTGCCTTACACAGGAGAACTATACATAGGTTATTAACACAGGCGATTTATACACTATCTAAAGGCGATCTATACTTGATTTTTTCTTGTAGAACCAATCTCGTAATCTTGGTAATCCAAACCCATAACCTAATCTAAGTATAATTAATCCCTATCTTGTCACTTAGTGATTAATTTAGGTCTAATTTTCCTTAGAAATCGTTAGTGACTGCCTTGATTTTAATAGTGGTATATGAGTATGTGTGTCTCCTGTTTGCATGTGTATAAGTTCTTTGCATTGTGTGCATGTGTATCAATTCTGTGCCTAGTAATGGTGTGCCTATCACATGATGTAAAGTTGTTCTAATCATCATTCATGGTCTAGATTGTTTGTGTTTTCTATATAAAATTGCTTGTATATGAACTGTATGTGACAAATCTTAGCAGAATCATGTCTTTCATCACTGCTTAGGCTTGATATCAGAAAATGCAATGGAAGAATCCCTCGTGGATTGACACCAAGAGAACCCACATTTCAAGTCGTTCTGGATGCTATTGCACTCACTCCATGTTATCCTGCATTTCTCATCACTACCGATGTCCCTAAAGTGTACATGCATCAATTCTGGAATTCTGTATACAAGCATGACAACTTCTACAGATTCAAACAGGATAAGAGGAAACGATTCAAACTTACTTTGGAAGTCTTCAGAGATATCTTTCAGATTTGCCCAAGAGTACCGGGTAGAGACTTTGATGCCTTTCCTTTTGAAGAAGACACTGTGTCTTTCTTAAGAGAATTCGGTTATACTAAGGAGATCAATTCACTCAATGATGTTGTTGTCGATCAGATGCATCAACCCTGGAGAACTTTTGCTGCTCTTATCAACAGAGGTTTATTTGGAAAGACTAGTGGTCTTGATAAGCTTCGTCTCTCCAGAGCTCAAATCCTCTAGGGTATGTTCTATCAGAAAAATGTAGACTATGTGGAATTACTTTGGGAAGACTTCATCTACCAGATTGAAAACAGAGTCTACAAAAAGCAAGAAAAGATGTACTACCCTCGATTCACCAAAGCTATCATTTACCCCTTCCTTATTCAAGAAAAGACACTTTCTTGGAGAAACAAAATTGGGATGCACACCTCCAAAGATGACTACTTGATTAACTCCTTAAGATTTGTCTCTGCAAAAGAATTAACTCAGATCTATGGAGCTATTCTTCCTGAATGTTTGACTAGTCTAGCGATGAAGGAAAGTAAAGCGTACAAGACTTATCTAGGCTATGCTACAGGTGCTGTACCTCCCAAGATGGCTCGAAAATTTAAGAAAGCTTCTCCATATAAGAAAGATAGTGATTTAGTCCCTCTAGATGAAGAACCTATCCAGAAAGGCAAACGAGTTAAGAGACCTGCCAAGAAGTCTACAACTAAGCCAGCAGTAGGTGTTGTCATCAGAGAGGCTCCTGTGGAAACAAAGTCTAAAAGTAAGGAAAAGGAAAAGGTCAGAATCCTCAACTTAAGGCTGATGAAAAGAGAGTATAATTCTGTCAATAAAGGTGTGGATGTTACTCATGGGAAAGGAATTGAATTGCTATCTGAAGTGGCTTTGACAGAAGAAGCTCAGATGAAAGAAGTAAGAAAGAAGAGCTTAAGGGACTTTCACAAGACACATCCTAGTGGTTCTGGTACGGTTGCCAAAAAACCATAAAGTGTTGATAAGATCACACCTACTGTCACAAGTGAAGGAACTGGTGATAACCTAGGGGTTCCCGATGTGACAGAAGATGACTCTACTGAGAGTGAATCTGAGTCTTGGGGAAATGATGAAGACGACAGCAACAATGAACAAGAATCAAGTAATGAAGGCAGTGAGCAGGAGAATGAGAGTGAAGAGCAAGAATCTGATTCAGAGTAAGAAGAAGAATCTAAAGATGATGATCAAGAAGAGGAGGAGTTTGTTCATACTCCCACTGATGATAATCTGGAATTAGAAAGTGATGATGTGATTAAAAGTGACGAAGAAAAGGGAATAGATGATACTACCTACCAATTTAATGATGATGTTGATGCAAGATTGAAAGAACCCACTCAGACTGATAAAGAGGTTATTCAAGGTGAGGGTGCTGATGCTAAAATGAATGACGCTTAACAAGGGAATGAAAATTTAGAGACTACTCAAGAACAAGTGGTTGAAGATGCTCATGTGACAATTTCTACTGTTACGAAGAAGACTGAAGTTCCTGTTACTAGTTCTTCTCGTTCATCCGACTTGGCATCCAAATTCCTAAATTTTTCAGATATTCCTCATGCTGATGCAGAAATTGTTTCTCCACTAGATGTTCATGTCCACCATGAAGTCCCAAGAACTCAGGCACCCACTCTTCTTACAATACCGGTTTCTATTATCACTGAATCATCACCTGTATACACAAACATTCCTCAATCATCATAAACCTGCACTCCTCCATCAATACTGACAACACCCAATCCACCACCTATAATTGAAACTACAAATCCTTTATCTACACTTCTTGACTTTGCATCGGTCTTTCGATTCAATAATAGAATAACAACATTGGAAAAAGAAGTTGCTGAACTTAAAAAAGACCCTCTACACCCTCAAGTGACAACTTTAGTTTATGAACATCTAGACACACGGTTGAGAGAAACCAAAGAAGAATTTATGAAATTCCTTTTAGAGTCTTTCACGACAAGAATCAAAGAGCAAGTAAAAGATCAACTACCTCAGATTCTGCCTAAGGAAGTGTCTAACTTTGCTCCACCTGTGATCAAAGAGTTGATTAAAGAATCACGTGATGAAGTTACTTTAGCAAAGGTGTCTTCTCAACCACATTCTACTTATGAGGCTGCTTCTACACTTATTGAATTTGAGTTAAAGAAGATCCTTATCGACAAAATAGAGAAAAGTGAATCATATCTGGCAGCTCCCGAACACCAAGATTGCTATGATAGTTTGAAAAAATCTTACGATCTCAACAAAGATTTCTTCTTCTTTTATGATGTATATTCATTGAAGCGTAGCCGAAAAGAAAAGGATAAAGATGAAGACCCTTCCACTGGATCAGACCGAGGGTTAAAGAAGAGAAAGACAAGCAAAGATGCAAAACCGACCACAGGTGCAAAAAATAAAGATTCAACGTCTAGCTCTTCCAAAGGCACCAAGTCTCAACCAAAACCTTTTAGAAAGATTGTTCAACCAGAGGAACCGGTGTTTGAGGTTGCAGATTCAGACATGCCACAAGATCAAGAAGGGAATCCGGGTGATAATGATGATGAACCTAGGAAAGAGGATGCCTCTAGACGTGACTGGTTCAAGAAACCTACACCACCTCAAGAACCCACTGATCCTGACTGGCATGAAGGCAAGACTCCACAGAAAGGACCAACTCAAAAGTGGTTGATGACTCTCGCAGCTTCTACTTCTACTGATAAATCATTAAAAGACTTTGATGAATTGATGAGCACTCCCATAGACTTCTCTGGATACATCTTGAATGGCCTGAAAATCAAGAATTTAACTCAAGAAATCCTGTTAGGACCAGCATTCAGACTACTCAAAGGCACCCGCTCTAATTATGCTGAATTAGAATATGACTTTGAAGAATGCTACAAGGCTCTTTCAGAAAAGCTTGATTGGGAAAATCCTGAAGGCGGTGACTACCCATTTGATCTTTCCAAACCCCTTCCTTTGATCACGCATGGAAAACGTCAAAGAGTACCGTTCGAATTCTTCATCAACAATGATCTCAAGTATCTTCAAGGAGGAATTTTGACTATGACATACACGACGTCTACTACCAAGACAAAGGCCGCTCAGTATGATCTTCCAGGCATTGAAGACATGGTTCCAAACATTTGGAGTCCTGTTAAGGTTGCGTATGATAAGTATGCGTTATGGGGTATTTCACATTGGAGAAAACAATGTAAGTCCTTCTATGCTTTTGCAAGAGGTATGCAATCAAGAGGAGATGTATATTCCACAAAAAGGATTCTAGCAGTCACTCATGTCTCGGTAATGAGGAAACATGGATATGAGTACTTGGAAGATATTGTCGTGAGAAGAGCTAATAACGCATTATACAGATTCAAGGAAGGTGACTTTCCTCGACTATGATCAAGAATCGAGGATATGGTTACTTTCTTGTTGGTTCAAAATCGGCTCACAAATCTATCAGGATATGATGTTGCTGACTTCGCAATAGCCTTAAGGATGTTTACCAGAAGTCTGTTATTCAAAAGCATTTTTTTTCGAGGATCTTCAACTTGGAGTTGAAAGTTATCAAAAGAAGATCAACGTCACCAAGCCTGATACTACAAGACCAAATCTCAGAAAAAGGCACCCATACACTCCATACAAAGACCCTCAAGGATTAATTTATGTCGACGACCACAAGAGGAATAGGTTGATGCGCTCCGATGAACTGTACAAGTTTAGTGATGTCACGTTAACCAGGCTTCTTTCTTTGCTCGAATACATAACCAAAAATATCGACATTGGGTACTTGCCGAAGAGAAGATGGAGCAATTTGGAAAAGAAAAGAGCTCATTTCATGATCAAGGACATAAACAAGCTGCTAAAGGAAAGGAGGATGATGAGGAGTTTGGAGAAATTTAGGTGGTTTAAAAGAACCCCTTCTAAACGGGGAACTGACCTCGGACTGCTGCAAAGAACAATATGACTTTGTCATATTGTGCTCTTATCTCAAATGTCATTTCGTATATCATAAACTTGTGAATTTGTATATATGTAGTGTAGACTTATGATGAAAATAAGGTGTGCTCGAGTATAAAATTTTCAATAATTTCTTAGTAAATTCAAAAATTTTCAAATTATTATACTCAGCACAGTCTTATATACCCTCAAAAATTGAGGGAGAGCATTAAAATGTTCCTTAGCATAATTATGTAACATTTTGTCCCCGAACGTTTAATCAATTGATATCCAAAATATTAAGGGATTAACAATTTGGATAAGGGGAGAAAAAGTTATAACTAATTAAATTATATGACAGGTTATCATATAAAATGGACTTAATGCACTCCAACTCTTAGCATGTAATTAACGATTACGTGCACATGTTTAAGGGGTGGGGGGGGGGGGGCTTTTAGTGATGATGAAACTCGTCAAAGTGAAAATCTTTTGATATTTATTTCAAACACTATGAGTGAACAGTTCAATGATGCAGGTTTTGATTGGATTGGAATACCCAAAAGACCGACCATGAATTTAAAAATTTTTGGAGTTTATAAGGCGGTCAGGCATAGTTCTATCATATCCCATGATCAACCAAACCGAAGGATCTACCCAGGGATATCTGTTATATGAAATAATGCTAAAAACATTAATTAATATTTTTCACAATCCTTTTACGTTTTGATAATCACAAAATATAAAAACTTTCAATATAAAAATAAACTAAACAAGTAATTAGTAGTTTAATTTTCATTTCGATAATTAATCACTTAAAGTATGAATATAACAAATGATAATGCTTTTTATGATCAAAGGAATTTTTATTCATCCTTAATTAATTATAGAATTTGTAGACATTTTTATAAACATTACAAAACATATTCTACAATTAAAAGAAATGTTTTATTCAAAATAAACATTTTGAAATTCAAATTCTCGGACCTAAAATGGCTAGAAATGTTCTAGAAAATTCCCCTACACAAAAGACAAACTGGGGAGCCTCTAGCCTAGGGCGGCCCCCTTAAATACACGGGCGGCCCCTTAATTTTAAGGGGACCACCCCCTATTTAAGGGGACCACCCATAGACTGATCGCTCCCTCCAGTTTGTCCTATAAATACTAAAATACTGGACTTTCCCCACAATTTTCTCACCTTTTGCACTCAATCTATTCTGTTTCTAAAACAGCCCATAATGAGCCCACACATCTCATAAAAATCCTTTTGACCATTTAATCATAAACTTGTTTCTAAGTGATCCAAACTCAATTCCTCAAAGTGCACGAAGAAGAATACTTTCCATCTAATTTCCCCACAATTTTGGGAAAAAGAAGTATTACACCCCAGTAAATATTGCAATTTTGTAGCATCCACATCATAACTTGTAACTCATTTTGTAAATTGGTAAAGTTATGTAGTTTGGTTAGGTTTTTGGTAATTAGTTGTAAGTACAGTTGGATCTTGGTGATCCTTCTCTATAGTGTTAGATATGTGACATAAGAGTGTGGTTGAGTAAGTTGTGAATTTGTGAAGGTGTTGAAGAAGTCGTGAAGTTGTGAAGTTGTGAAGAAGTCGTGAAATTGTGAAGTCGTGAACAAGTTGTGAAGTTGTGTTGTGATAATTTGTTTTTTTAGCTGAAGAGTAGAAACTCGAACATCTAGCTTAGTGTCAGAAATTGATATAACAACGTTGTGTACCGTTTTCTTCCGCCATAAGGAGCAAGTTAACAATAGTGAAGAAAACTCTTCGAGTTAGGAAACCCGGGGAGTGAGTAGGCGAAGAGTGGCTTCTTACCGAACCACTATAAATCCTCTGCGTTGTGGTTTGATTTGTTTCTTACTCTATCTCTTATCTTACATATACGTTCATACTATCATATTAATTGTGTGATAAGTATAATGTTCCAATTGTGCAAGTGTTGAATTACACAAAAAGTCGAATCTATATACATTGGTGGGTGTGGTTGTATAGTTATTATAATATTATTATCAAATAAAAAAAAAAATAAATTACATAAAAAAAAAAATATAAATATATAAACTTTTTACAAACCCATTGAACCATAATTAAAAAAGCGGTAAACTATTCAACCCCCATTCTAGTTTTCCACATTGTATCAAGAGCCCCACGTTAAACAATATTTTTTTAAATTAAGAAAGTATTTTAAAGCTTGAATTCGATCTATGGAATCGGAAACAATATTTAGAAGGGCAATCTATGCAAAGACCACCACTAATTGAAAATAAGTGGATTTATTTATTGGTAAAAATAGATTCGAAACTTATGTAAATCAAAAGATCTAGGTCTTTGGCATGTTATTTACCAATTGTGATTTCTCCTATAAATATAATTTCAAAACTAAAAAGGATGAAATTTCAGTACCTTTCATAAACAAGAATGATGATCTTAAAAAGAAACTTGCAAAAATAATGAAGCTAAAATGGTAATTTATAATGCTTTGTCTCGTAAAGAATACGAAATAATTTTTATGTGTCAAACCGCAAAAGAAATTTGGGATACTTTATTAATCATTCATCAAGGTAATAATCAAGTCAATGCTAACAAAATAGATCTTCCTTGTTCAAACAATATGAACAAATTTAATGATTCTGGATAGAGGAGTCGAATAGATAATGCCTTTTCGTAAATTTAAAAATATTTAGTACAGTCATAAAATCACTTGATGAAAGTTTCTCTATCAAAATTATGTTAGGAAATTTCTAGGGCACTTAACAACCGTCCAAATGGCGCTACGAAAATTCACGGCGATTGGAAGATTCAAAGAATCTAACAACCTTACCTCCTTGACGACCTAATTGGAAACTGGAAAGTTTATGAAAAGTAATAAAGCAAGATTAGAAAACGGCCAAGGCAAGAAATAACAAAGTAGATACTTGCATAAATAGTGAAAAAGGAAGTAAATGATGAACGATAAAGAATAGCTCAAGCATCCGATAGTGAAACAAGAGTATGCTATGGCCGTAAAGGAATCAAGAAATTCTTCAAGAGCGAGGAAGATTTTGTAAGACAACCACAGCGATAAAAAACATTCAAAAGAAGAAGAAATGATGGTATCATAAAAGTGAAAGAAAATGGTTTAGATGTTGGTGACCCAAGTCACTTTATTGGAGAATGTTCAAATCGCAAAGAACAACGGTCAAATAGCAATTCAATTGAGGAGCAATGAGCGACAATGGAAAAGATGAAGTGGGAAAAACTAAGATGAAACTTGTCTTGTAGCTTAAGCGCCCGATAAAATATGCTTAGGAGTAAACTTGGAACCCGATGAGTGGATTAAAGATAGTGGATGCTCAAAACACATGACCGGTAATCGAAAGTTGTTCTCTTCATACAAAGCATACAACAGAGGTAACGTAATTTTCAGAAGCAACCTACGCGGTAAAATCATAGGCAAATGATGATTTCTCAAGAACATCCTTAATAATTGAAAATGTGAGCACTAGAAACTTAACTTATAACTATGTCTTAGTGTAGGTCAAATAATGTGATAATAAATGCAAGTAAATTTACCAACGCAACTGAAAGCAAATACTCAAAATGAAAAAATTTATAGTACAAGGAATTAGGAAAGGAGGATTATACGTAATGAAACTAGGAAATAAACCGGAAGACAAAATATGCCTTGCAACATTAGACGAAAATTACACACTATGGCATAGAAGATTAGGTCACGCTAATATGCAACTAATTCAATCATTAGCTTCTAAAGAATTATTAGAAAATCTTAACCTAAACTTAAATAATACGACCAACATTTTTGTGATGCTTGCAAAATTGGAAAGAAAGCTCACGTAAATCACAAGGCCAAAAATATAGTCTCAACAACTAGATGCTTAGAACTACTTCACATGGATTTGTTTGGCCCCTTCGCCATACGAGGCTATGGAGGAAATAGTTATACCTTTAGTAATTCGTAATGACTATCTCGATACACTTGGACTAGATTTTTACAAATAAACCCGAAGCCCTTCGAAGAATTCGAAATATTATTTTTTTTTTTTTGTTAAATATTTAGCAAAATGATCCAAAACAAATTAGGATGTTCCATTGTATCAATTAGAACGGATCATGGTCGGGAATTTGATAATGAAGTACAATTCGGAAACTATTGTGATTTAAATGGGATATCTCACAATTTTTCCGCTCCTCGTACTCCACAATCTAATGGGGTAGTAGAAAGAAAAAATCGCACTCTACAAGAAATGAGTAGAACCATGTTAAATGAACAATCCATTCCTCAAAAATTTTGGTGTAATGCGGTCGATACGTCAACCTATATAATTAATAGAGTTTCCATTAGACGTATTTTAGGAAAAACTCCATACGAGTTGTTAAGAGGTAGGAAACCAAACCTTAACTATTTTAGAGTATTCGGAAGTAAATGCTTTATTCTTAATACAAAAGATTACCTCACCAAGTTCGACCCAAAGTCGTACGAAGGTGTTTTCCTAGGATATTCGCAAAATAGTAAAGCTTACATAATACTTAACAAACAAACAATGAAAGTTGAAGAGTCGTTGAATGTAACTTTCGATGAAACTCCTCCCCCGCCTAAAACATCACCATTGGAAGATGATGAGTTAGTCGAAGAAGAAGCTATTGAGGTTAGTAAAACAAAACCCATAGGCAATGATCTTGAAGACATTTCATTAGAAAATAATCAAATTGTAAATATTAAAGAATCTAAAACTCATCCCCTAGAAAACGTTATTGGTAATCTAAATCAAAGAACTCTTAGGTCGCAAGCTCAAGACAAAAGCAATTTCTTTTGCTTTATTTCAACAATAGAACCTAAAAATATAAATGAGGCATTAAAAGATGAAAATTGGGTAATGGCCATGCAAGAGGAACTAAACCAATTTAAAACAAATGATGTTTGGGAACTAGTCCCAAATCCCATGGATATGACCATTATAGGAACAAAATGGGTATATAGAAATAAACTCGATGAAAATGGCGTCGTAACTAGAAACAAAGCTAGGCTAGTCGCCCAAGGTTATAATCAACAAGAAGGAATTGATTATGACGAAACATATGCACCCGTAGCTAGACTAGAGTCCATAAGAATACTTTTAGCTTATGCTTGCGCACTAGACTTTAAGTTATACCAAATGGATGTGAAGAGTGCATTCCTTAACGGTTTTATCAATGAGGAGGTTTACGTGGTACAACCTCCGGGATTCATTGATTTTGTAAAACCTAATTATGTCTATAGACTTAAGAAAGCTCTTTATGGTCAAAACAAGCCCCAAAAGCTTGGTACGATCGATTAAAAGCCTTTCTTATTAAACTTGATTACTCCATGGGATTGGTAGATAACACACTCTTCACTAAAAAGAAAGACTCCAACATCATCATTGTCCAAATATATGTTGATGACATTATATTCGGATCAACTTGTCAAGAAATGTGTGATGACTTTGCCAAGATCATGCATGATGAGTTTGAAATGAGTATGATGGGGGAACTAAATTTCTTCTTATGATTACAAATAAAACAATTAGATGATGGAATATTTTTTAATCAATCAAAATATATTAAGGAATGGCTTAAGAAATTTGGACTAGAAGACTCTAAGTCAATAAAAACCCCTATATCTACGGAAACCAAACTCACGAGAGACGAAGAAGGTGAGTTCGTAGATAATACCAAATATAGAGGCATTATATTTATTATACTTAACAGCAAGTAGACCCGATATCATGTTTAGTGTTTGCCTTTGTGCCCGCTTTCAAGAGGATCTTAAAACCTTTTTTTTGGGTAAAGGGGAAACGACCCCGGTAAAATATATTAATCCCAAAAAAACCAGTTAAGAACAATGGAATGTGGCTGAATACCACATTAACCTTAAGCTGAGCTTGAACACTAGAAATAAGCAGATTGACAGACAGAGCCAATCCCTAAACTACTAACAAAATACATAACCTATTACACCAATAGGAAAGGGACCTTTCAAAGTACATCAACAAACAAGACAAACAAGATTAACATTAGAACCATCATCCGAAAGCCTTCTATTGCCTCAAGAAAAAGCCAGACCTGCCCTCGACTTCTTTGAAACGGCAACGTCATTAACTTAAATCTGACCGAAGAATAAGGCATTCAACAAGGCTGAAACTCTATCTCTTAAAACCTTCTTGAAAGCACGATAATTCCTTTCCTTGCCAAATAAATATACGCAGTATCCCAGCCGCAACACCATTTTAGCAATAACACTTCAGTAGTACGGCGATTTGCAAAAGGCAAAATGTCACTAACAATAGAGTCAATAGATGGACTCGAATTAGAAAGACCAGCCATAATCTTTACTCGATCCCAAATATTTTTTTGACAAAGTACAATAAAAAAATAGATGCTCATGAGAATCCGGTTGGCAAGCGTCCACATAAAGTTCAATTCGATAGCTAAAAACGCCGAAAATATCCCAAGTACGAAGCATATCTTGCGTCCTCAACCTTTTCCTTATAATCAGCCAAAAATTAATTGCGTGTCTAGGAATGCAATTAGTGAACCAAATTACACGAAACCAATCAACTTTAGCAGCCATAGGACGAATAGAATTCTAAACTTCATTAACTGAAAAGGGAACAATGTTACCTGACCTGTTACGCCATTCCTGCTGATCACGAGGACCTACCAAACTAGGACTAGTAACCGAGAGAAGCGCAGGATATCTAGCAATTAAATCAGGAGGCCATACCAATGTACCCTCAAGAAGTAAGTCACTAACCTTGGAGTTAGACGTGAGACCTGCTTGGTATATGTCTCTAGACGAGATAAAACTAGCAAGAGGGCTAAGACTACACCAATTATCAAACCAAATTGGATGTACATGACCCATCACCAATCTTGAAGCAACAAAACTCCTGAATTAAAGGGCGAAGCTGAAGGATTTTACGCCATCCCCATGTCATATTGCCACGATAATGATATCCTAAAAATTTCGATCTCTAAGCTTTTATGTGTGAATCCATTGAACCCATAATGATTCCTTTCTCATTAAGAGCTTCTAAATATGGGAAGACATAAGAGCATTATTAAAGACACCAAGCCTTTTAATGCCAAGACCCCCTTCAACTTTAGGGAGACAAACAACCTCCCAAGCAACTTTAGATATACCTTTCCAAAGAAACCCATGCATAAGCTGCTCAATATCAAGTAAAACACGAGTAGGAAGGATAAACATAGACGACCAATACACGTGCATCGAAAATAACCCGATTGAACCACTGCAGTCTACCCCGCATTAGATAAAGACTTATTTTTCCAATCATTAATCCGACTTTCCACCTTTTCAATTAGCTCCTTACAATCTCGATACACAAGTCTATATGTGATTAAGGGAACACCAAGGTACTTAACCGGAAGACTACCTTCTTCAAACGGTAAAATCTGAAGAATAGCAATTTTGATATGATTAAGCACATACAAAAATATGCCGTGCTTTTTGGAAGACTGGAAACAAGGCCCGAAGCAAGTTGTAAAATTCATCCAAGCGCCTCCATAATAAACACTATCCGAATTCGATCACCATGCCAAAAAGGATAAAATCATCTGCAAACACAAAGTTAACCATTCATCTTCGAATAATAACGGTGATAAGTAAAAACAACATCAAAATCACTCACAAGTCGTTTGATAATTAGCGTTAGAATCTCCCATCACTCATCGTAAACAAAATAAGGAGATAATTTGATCACCTGTCGAAGACCAACGCTTACCTTAAAGTATCCATGGAGAGATCCATTAATACTAATAGAGAACGAAGTAGTTGTAACACATTCCATAATCCAAGTAACCATCCTCTTATGGAACCAAAATAAAACAACGAGGTATACGTTAAGAAAATTTTCAATCACTGTATCATACGCCCTTCGGGATATCAACTTAAAACCAATCTAGCACTCCACATCCAAATGATAATTATACCATAATCACCTGATTAAAAGAATATTATCAGCAATACTACGAACCTGATACAGATAAGCCTATTGATTAGGACTAATCAACGTCTTAAAGCTCATCTTAATGCGATTAGCAATAATCTTGCTAATGCATTTAAATAGGACATTACAGCAAGAAATAGGACAGTAATCATTCACTCAAGAAAGATGTTGCTTTTTAGGAACTAAAGTAATAACCGTGTGATTAAGCTCTTTTAGAAGTCTTCCATTCGTAAAAGATTCTTTAACCGCTGCAATACTCCCGTCACCAAAACAATATCCCAAGCGTCCTAAAAAATGCCGCCAGTGTAACTTCCGGACCCAGTGAATTATCATTCCCCATAGAAAAAATGCCTCTCTCAATATCAGAAGAACTAACATTGCGGATCATATTTAAGGCATCATTTTCGTCTAGCTTGGTACCAAAAAGATCATCAATATTCAAATCTTGAGTAATACCAGGTTGACCTAAGAACACTTCATAATGATCAATAAAAGCCTTTGGAACCTGATCATTCTCAAAAATTGTACCATCAGAATTCATAACCACATTAATACGCTCATTCACTTAACCTCTTGGATGCAGTTTTTAATGAAAGAAAGACCGAATTTGAATCACCTTTCCCTTAAGCATGTGGATCTCGCCTTTTGCCTTATGAAACATTCTTAGTAAAAGTAAAGCATCACTATACGCATTATACGTAGCTAGCTTCTTTCATCACTGAAAGAGATATTATTCGGTCCTGGTCCAAGTCAGTTTTTGAACACGACCTAAGCTCAACACAGAAGAACATCATCATTTTTATGATATTACCATTCTCATATAGAAAGTTAAACATATCTTTCCCGATACATTAACGCATTTACGCATTTAGGATTATGTATCCTAAGGGATCCGCATAGAAACAATAGTGTATGCGGATTGGATCATGAGGGGAGATTACGTGGATCAGCAAGACACGTAGTATTTGGTTTTTACATTTATGGGAAGTTGTCTAACATCGTGGATTTTCAAGAATGCAAACCGCTCTTGCCATCTCCACAACTAAGCGAAATACGTAAGCGCC
Organism: Tanacetum coccineum; assembly: GCA_026074375.1. NCBI lineage: Eukaryota > Viridiplantae > Streptophyta > Magnoliopsida > Asterales > Asteraceae > Tanacetum > Tanacetum coccineum. The sequence goes on from BQNB010000111.1 coordinate 203,226, forward strand.
GGAAAGGCTGTCAACAAGCCTATGGATGCAGCAAGCTCTTTGTAGAATATGGCTTAGGTGTAAGACGACAATCCCAATAATGTGTGATAACTAAGGGGCTATAGACTTAAGTAAGATCCCGATCAACACTCAGACGAACAAACAATTGAGATTCCGATCATCACTTCCTTCGCGATAATGTTCAAAAAAGGGAAAAATATCTCTATAAGAAAAGGGTCACATCGGAAGACAACATAGCCGATTATCTAACTAAACCACTTAAAACTGTGAGCCATTAACTACTTAACGTCTAGGCCTAGGATGATGGAACAGATCGATTTAAGTTTACGGCATAATAAGACATTCATTTGTTTGACAAAAATCCTGAGAAATTTTTTCAAACAGATGGCGGCCCCCTTAATTCATAAAGGGCGACCCCCTTAATTTTAAGGGGACCGCCCAGACTTTAAGGGGACCACCCACTGACAATTTTTTTTCTGAGTCTAGGCTTCTATTTCAACGACATAAACACAAGATTGGGAAAAGTTTAAAACAAACTTCTACCTAATTCTTTTATCTCATGCATATCGCATTATACATATATACAATAATCCAATCTATTATTTTTCTAAAAGTTCTTCTCAAACTAGGAGCACATAAAAATCAAGTTTCATATATATGTTAAGATATGCTAAAATATTTTTCACAATCATAATGATTGCCTTACTTTGTTGTGAAAAGTTAATAATCACATATAAATATTTCGACAATCTGGTTGAACAAAATTAATATCAAGGAGCATTTTGGATTATTTCTTAGGTTTTTGCATGCTTAGTGGTCGAATTAAAATCCCTACTCCACATTGTCGCATTTAGGCACAACACAGTACTTGCACATAAGTTTAGTTTCAATTCTTAACTGTAGCCCTCTTGACAAAAAAATTCTTTGTGCATCAAACTTGATACGATTTTATATAGATTTTTCAGTTTTGGTTCTCTCAATTCATATTATAAACTAAAATTATATGAAATAAGTTTTGTCCTACTCCTGTCGTTTTTAAATATTAATATTATAATAGAAATGTTGAATGCTAAATGCTATGCGCTAAAAAACCATAATTGTCATAAAAGATGGACTTGCTGCAAACTAAACCACCAAACAGAAACCCTCACAACAAACTTTTTTTGAGAAAAATCAGAATTTGAAAAATCAAGAAAATCCCAATTAGGCGGCCCCACTTAATTCATAAAGGTGCGGCCACCCTAAATTTTAAAGGACCGACCCTTAATTAAGGGGACCGGCCTAGGCAAACATGGGAAAAACAATATTTTTCTTTTCTTTTTAACCAAACAGCCTCTAGACTTAGCTACTGTTTCCCTAAATTCACAAACATTTCTTGGATTTAATCCTTTAAATGTTCATTTGTCACCTAATTTTAAACTTCCTCCCACTATAAATACAATCCTCATCATCAGCATCACATACCATCCCATCAATGACATCTCCTAACAAACCACATCTAAACCCTCTCAAGGTTGCCAAATAAGTGTGAAACCCATAGAAGTAAGAAACCAAACCTTGCCAACACATCAAATGTGCTCAATACAGCTTCACCAATATCGAAAACCACTCACTACTCATCATGAACCATATCAAGAAAACAATCACCCCAATCAAGCATTACCAAATCCTTACATTAAGGACACTCCCACATCACCACAAGTTGTCTCACATCCTCCAGTTCCCATCTCACCCATCAACTCTTCACACTCAAGCTCCACCTCAATGTAACAACCAAACTCAACACACACCACCTCTATCTCCAAGTAGAGAAAGCCTAGTTGATGACATTAATCAATTACAAGACCTATCTAACCTCTTAGCCATGCATCTCACTCAACAACATTCCCCTCTCATCTTATACTCTCCACACACTTACTCACACATCCAACCCTCAACATCAACTAAGTTGAAACCCATGTTGGGTATTGCCATTGTTGCATCTTCACCCAAAAACAATTCTTTGCTTTATGGGAGGATATCAATTGGATTGAATTCCTCCTCACTCAACCTCATCCACCACCTAAAGTTCAAAGAGATTACCCTTCCACAACCGCCTCCGCTCCAAACTCTCCAACTAACTAATCTCGTAATATGCCTTCAAATAATCGTCAAATCCTTTTGTATCGCAAGCAAGTCAAAATCCTTCTATGGCTATTTAGGATTTTTCTTTATGTATTAATATGCTTCTAAAGCATATTTGTTTTTCTATTTATGTATGCTTGTGTGTTATTCACACACATTGTCTTAAATGAATGAAGTATTTTTTTTGCTTTGATGTTTGCTTGCACTTGTCATATTTTTCCTTCCTTCTTGTTACATGTTAGAAATATTTGTATTGTTCTAACTCGTTTTTGTAGCCAAGAAACCATAGCTCGATTCCTTGGTGCTCTCGAACGAGGGAGAGCACACATCAAGGGGGAGCATTTATTCCGTCGATTGAACTAGCAATTCTCGACGATGTTTTTTCTTTTGATTCTACAAAAAAAATGGGAGGGGGGGAAATAACATGAAACTCACTAAATACCTGTTTAAAAATAATTTTATATTTAATGAGTTTAAATTTTATAATCATAAAAAAGGGGGAGATTGTTGATAAAAATATAATGCCTAAAAATATTACTAATATTTTTTCACATCTTTACGTTTTGATAATCACAAAATATAAAAACATTGAACGTAAAATTAAACGTAAACAAGTAATTAGTAGTAAATTCTCATTTCAACAAATACATCACTTAAAGGTATGAATAAATAAATGCTTAATGCATTTATGATCAAAGGAAATTTTTATTTATCCTCACATTTTTATAAAATGTCGTAAACATTTTATAAACATCACAAAACATTTTCTACAATTAAAAGAAATATTTTATTCAAAATAAACATTTTAAAATTCAAATTTTCGGACCGAAAACGGCTAGAAAAGTTCCAAAAAATTCCCCATACACAAAAGACAAACTGGGGAAGCCCTAGTCTTGGGCGGCCCCCTTAAATACACGGCCGACCCCCTTAAAATTAAAGGGACCGCCCCACCTATTTAAGGGTGCCGCCCCTAGGTAGACGCTCCCCCAGTTTGTCCTATAAATACTGGACTTTTCCTCACAATTTTCTCACCTTTTGCACTCATTCTTTCTATTCTAAAACAGCCCACACATCTCATCAAAATCCTTTGATAATTTAATCATAAAGCTTTGTTTCTAATTAAGTGATTCCAACTCAATTCCTCAAGTGCAAAGAAAGAATACTCCATCCTCAAGTGAAGAAGTATTACACTTTGTGGTTGTGCAATCTAATGCAATCCATAACAAAACTTGTAAATCTTTGTATATCTTTGTATTTACGTGTATGTAGCTATATCTGGCGATCTTTGTAAGTATAGATAGATCGTGGTGATCCTTACCAAAGTAGTTAGTTGTTGTGGCATAAGTAGTGTGGTGAAGTGAAGTCGTGAACTTTGCGAGGAAGTCTTGCAGTTTGTGAATGAAGTTGTGAAAGTTGTGAAGTGTGAAGTCGTGGAAGTTGGTGTTGTGGATAAATTGTTCGTAGCTAAGATAGAATTCCGATAATTAGGCTTTGTGTTCGAAAATTGGAGTAAAGCAACAGTGTGTACGGTTTTCTCCGCCATAAGGGAGCTTGTTGACATAGAGAAGAAACACTCTTCGAGTAATGGTGCTCCGGGAAGGAGTAGAGGCGAAGAGGTGCTTCGTTACCGAACCACTATAAATCCTCGCGTTGTGGTTTGATTGTTCTTACTCTTATCTCTTGTCTTACATTATCTCCTCATACTATCATATCAATTGTTTTAGATAATATATTGTTCATATTGTCAAGTTTCAGTTCACAAAAATTACAATCTAGAATTTTTTTTACAAACACTTCCAAAACCTTTATTTAATAAGGGGTAAACTATTTCAACCCCTCCATCTAAGTTTTTTTCACAGCGAAAATAATCGTTACTCCACATTTGTTACATAGAGGTACACACTAGGCTTATAAATGCAAACACAAGTCTCTTTTAAATGCGTTTACAACACATAGGGTTTGTCTAAGAAATCTTAAAAGCACTACAACTATTTAGAGTATTAAAACTATTTGTCTAATATGGTTCTATTGAAGACTTTATTACATGCTTGTCTACATGTTATTCTTGCTAAATACCCTTAGACTTGATCATGCTTAAAACAAAATTACAACTTTGCTTGCCTATCTTCTTGCTTGCTAAATATTGTAGTCTTAGTTGCTATAAAAACTAGGACTTGCTGCAAAATGGCCACAAAACAGTCCACCTTTTAACTACATTTTCCTGAAAACAAAAACAAAAACCTGGAACTATCGGACTTTTCAGGTGGCGCCCCCATAAATTCAAAACAGGGCGCCCCCCTAAAAATTAAAGTGGACCAACCGCCATACAATTAAGGGGATCGCCAACTTGAACAACGAATCTACCTGTTTCTTTATGCTTTTTGGCCCTCTTTCTCCCAGACCCAGCTGTACTTTCCCAATTCTCACCAACATTCTTTGGATTTGTATTCTAACAATGTCCATCCATCCATAATCACATCATCATGTTTTGGATTTTTGTGATTGGCTTAATTGGTTCAATTCTATCAGATTAAGTTCTAAAGTTAAAGATTTGCTGGAAGGAGTTCTTTATATAACTTGGTGGAGCGTATGGATGTTTCGTAATCAGTTGCTCTTCTCGTCGAAAGCCACTCGTAAAGATGTTATTTTTGACGGTATTATTTCGCGCTCTTTCACTTGGTGCCTTTCTAGATGTAATTGTACTTTTAGTTGGGATAGTTGGTTGCAACACCCCTATTTGATCTCTTTGTAATTCTTTCTCTAGCTTCTTGCTAGTTGGTTTTATAATAGTTGCCGTTCTAAAAAAAAAATTCATAATGGCAAATAGGGGTATAAGTCTGCTCTTAAAAATTAGAGGTTTTGATTTATATGTTTTGATTAGTAAGCTTTTTCTGTTAATTTATTGCTCCCGTTAATAGGTTACGAGTTTAGAGATTGAATGTGATAGTTGCTTTCTTAGGGTATGTGATTGGGTGGATTTCGGTGGTGCTATTGATAGTGCTTGCATTTGCGATGAGATAATGTAAATTAAATTTGGTAGCCAGAGATAAGGCCCTACTGAAAAATGTATATGACGACAACAATTATATGCAATAATTGAGTTTGCGTACGTATTAATAATGTCACTGAAATCCATTTACATTATAGGGGTGTTTGGAAGATCATTTTATAAGCGATACAGAAAAAACTGAGATAATGATGACTTTAAATAAGTGATATGAGTAAATTATGTGTATACTAATACCTATATGCTCGACATAACCTTCTGTCCTTCTGTGAATGCAAAAACTTTGCTCAGCTATCGCTGTGTTGACATGAACTGTGAAATCGAGGCTTTTATGGGTGTCTCTAAAGCTATTCTTGAAAATGTTATATTTTTGCACCAAGATAAGGCCACAGTGAGCCTTGCAAGGGCATTAGGCTCATTTACGTCATCGTGATCTCAAGTACACTTCGTTTACTAATCATACTTTGGTAATTCATGTCTAAAATATGATTTGAAAACATCATTTTGTGGACATCAAAGCATCTGAAAGGCACCATTCTTTCTATGTTGATAACCAGGCTAGAAGTGCACACCACAAGTCAGATATGTACTCCTTTGGGATACTAATGTTTGAAGTACTAAACCATTGGAACAACGACCAGTTGCATCGCGACGCCAGCACGATGCATATCTATGGAAGCCTGATGCGTTTGAGCGGCATGCTGCAACATTTCTTGGTAAGTTTCCTACTATTTATTTACTTGAGTTATAATCACTTTATTTGAGAATGTATTTTTCATGTTAGGAAATAGTTGTTTATAATTTTTATATTGCATCTGAATACGCTTACTTATTTGACGTTAAAAACATATAACCCGAAAAAGATTGCACTATCAAAAAGTTCCTAACAGCTTAACTGCTGCAGTTAAGGGGTGTTTCAGATTTACCTTTGTAAAGTTTGCATATTAGTTTATCAATATGTGGTTTGAGAGAGACTTAATAGGGTGTTTGGGAAAACCCCTTTTATATGAGCTCATAAGGTCACTGATATTACGTGCTTAGTGATAGAGTATCCGGTTAGCGCTTTAACCAGTTTTCGTGCACTGCAGCGACTACTGTAGGCCTCGATTGTGTATGACCATCTTAGCTATGTCCTACCTATAGCGTTGTTTCATAACACATCAATAACACATTTATATGTCTACCCGATAAACATTTAGGATTGCTAACTATTTCTCTTAACTGTATATCTATTTATTTTTAAGTTGATAAGCAGTTTTAAGTTGGCAACTTTTTGAAAACTATTTATTATGAAAACTGCTTTTATTGACCCAGATGACCAATTTTTGGAAACTGCTTATCTTGACCCAAAATAAGTAGAAGTAGTTGGATGACCCAAATATTTTATACCGCTTATCAGCCTAAATATAAGCAGATATACAGTTAAGCAGAAAAAGTGAGCAATTCCAAACGCCCTCTAATCGTATTTGATGTTGTTAAACCTGTGATAATTAGGCTAATGTTTTTTAAAACTGGGTCCGTCCGTCATGTAGGATATTAGAAATCATAACACAATTGAATGACTAGTGGATTAGCCAAGTTCTAGAGATAGAAAGTGAGAGAGAACTTTCTAGTGAGAGAAAATGAACTTGTATTATGTAAATGACTAACCCACCTCTTCCAAGGCATGGCCCGGATGGGGTTCATTTACCGCTTCTTCCCAACACTATTTATTCCCCTATAAAGTAATCTCTCTCTAAGTAACTCTTTGGTCCAATTCGGATTTGGAATTTAACTGTCGGGATTTGGTGCATTGAGCATTCGATTAGTATCATAACAGAGGTGGTAGCTGCAGCAATACATGAGTTCTATAATACATGATAGTTGGCTACAGAATCATGGATAATATGTCCCAAAATTGTTAGGCAAGTTTGCAACTGATATGATGATAAATTGGCTGTGTGTTATTAGTACAACGAATAAAACATGATGCCATTTTTCAATTATTGTTCTGCTACAAGGTTATTTTACTTCACATTGATATATAAAGAAAGCCTACTGATATTTACCAGAATGTAAATGCCTTGGTTTTTACTAGATGTGACTACCTTATATCATGAGATTCTTATGAAGAGATTATGAAAACTACTGAAATGTTGGAGAGGTACATATGGGTAAGAGTTAACATCAGATTATATATACAGATAAAATGATTAATTAACTGTAATAAGGATTAGCACTTTTATTGCATACTACATTCAGGTGTATATTGTGATGTCCCACATCAGATGATGATGTTCAGTTGACCCGCCAACAAGATTAACAGAAGTACTATTCCTAAACGAGTTCAGTAGACAAGTCAAAAGTTAGTTATCAGTAAACGTAATGAAATGGTGGCATTTTTTTTATCGTTAATTGGTCTTGAATGAAACATATAACAGGATTTACTGATGCATGTCCTACTTAGATTATTGACATTTGTGCAACAAAATAAGATAATTAATTCGAATAGGGGCTCCCGGGTTATGAACTTATCTGATTCGGGGATTTTTAGTCGAACAAATATGCAGCATTCATGCTCTCATCTTTTAGTTGAACAGAAATATCAGATAACCTAAGTTTTTTAAAACTTTTTGCATTTGTGGGATGTTAGATTATTTTGTATTTTACAAGTTTTTTAAGATGTGTTCTTATATATGTTTTCCTGTTTATATATGTTCGTCGTCACAGGGTGAATCATAGAAGCTTCCAACAATTGTATATACTTTACGTACTCACAGCCAGATCCGACAAGTGATTCAAGGGCTTAAAAGAACCGTCTACATGTCAGGGTTGATTTTAGTGATCTCAGACTTAGCAGGTTATTGATGATAGTTGAAGTCATATTAGACTTTTTTTAATGCATCTGTTTGCAAAATAACACCATGGAATCTGACAATAGATTAATATTGTGATATTTCTGTTAGGTTCAATATATGTGTATAAGGAGGTAGACACATATGATCATTTTTGAGGTCTTGCTTCTAGCAAAATTAATTTATGACGAGTTTTAATACAATTTGTCAGTTGTCGAAATAAAAAGTAGAAGCGAGAAGTTGATATAATTAAGTGTCTTCATGATCTTGCAATCAGAAGGCATGTAATGCTTTATATATAAAGGTTTATTTTTATTTACACTCACATCATGCTAAACTCAAATGTAGTGAACTTGGGCTATGAGTTGTTTTAAGGATTTAGTTTTAGTAAATTATATTTAAAGGTTTACATATCACTTTTAGATGATCAGTTTTATATCAACCAAAGTAAAGTTGATTATCAAATGATAGTATTATTTGTTTACAGCTTATTTTGACACATTACTCAAATCCCTACAAAATGATGCTTGCACTAAAAACTTAAACATTACGCAGCCCGTTTCAAAAATATGCACCATCAAACTTAGACATCAACATTGCACAGAACCATTCGACAATCAACAATTATACACAGCCCATCCACACCAAATTAGATACAACCCGTGTGCATCGCACGGGTCTACATGCCTCGTACATCAAATAAACATCTTTTATTTCTTTTAATTCATTCCTTAAAGTCTTAACTCCCTTTCTTGCTTAGAGACTTGTTATACTCACAATGTTATTAAATCAAGAATTAATGTGCCAATTGATTTTTACTTTAATTAAAAGCCAACAAGTGCATTTAAGACGCCCATTTAATGGCTTTGCCTCCGATCGGGTCGACCCGCCGGAGAGGCTAATGGAACCCATCGTAACCCGGTTGTTGACCCGGGTCCAACCCAATTTTTTTTATTAAACGCACCACGTGGCAACACCATATCCTTCCACCCTCCCATTCTCCACCGCTTCTAAATCTATTCGTACCTAAAAAAACACACACAACAAATACATCTGTCTCTCTGGCCTCATCGAGATTTAGTTCTCAATCAAAAGAATTTTTTTTTGCATGCAATAAGTTCTACATAAATCAAATTGGTTATGTAATTTAATCAGCCCTAATTAAAATTTAGATTTTTGGTGTTCTTATATTTTTAGAGTTTTTTATATCAATTTTGGTTTTTGATTGTCGAATTCGACTTTATAAACATTGCAGGATTCGTAAGCGTAACCAAGCCGTATTGAAGAAGCAAAAGAGAAGTGAGGAATGAGCTTTGGCGAAGGAACAAGAGTGTAAGCTTTTGAACAAAAAACATGCGGCTATCAGGTATCATCATTTTTGGTGCACTATATTTTGCAGCCTGTTGTAAATTGTATAGAGTTTAAGAATCAACAATATCTTAGTTTGCACCTCTATTGAGTAGTGCCTTGAATCTTTATTGTGATTTATTTGTGGGTTTTTGTTTGGGAGTTGTCATATGTTATTTTTTTTATAAAGTTTAAATCTTTATGCAAGAATTGTGATTGGTATGGTTTGGCGTGATTTGCATCTGTGTTATTGTACAATTTAAGAACCTTATTTAAATGGATGTTATTATAGATATAAGAAACATTGCTAATCACATAACTAATGTGGTCGACGGTAATTTATCGAATGTAGCTCGCTTTAGTGTTTTTCTGTTTTTTTTAAACGTGGTTTACTTTTTGGGGGTGTTTGTTTCGGCTTATATTCGGGCTTATGAGTTTATTTGATTTTGCCTTATATTACACAAGCCTTAATTTTCTGGCTTATTTTAAGATTTGTGGATTTATCACTTATATAAGTTTATTACAATAATGATAAACTTATATAAGCCCGTAAGTCTCAATATAAGCCATAAAATTAGTTCTTATGTTATATAAGCCGAAATCAAATAACCTCATAAGCCTGCATATAAGCTGAAACAAACACCCCTTTATGTTTCATAAGCTCACTTTTTGTGGCTTATTTCGAAACTTTTCGGCTTATAGAAGCTCATCATGTCATAATAAGCTTATATAAGCCGATTTTTTTTAAAATAAGTCATCAAATGTGGGCTTATGAAACATACACTGAAAACCACATAAGTAATAAGCCCGCTATATAAGCTCAAACAAACACTACTGTAGTATAGAGCGGCTGTCTCCGAACTCTTCCCCGACCATTCTAAGATGTGTAAATACCTGAGACATTTGGAATGCCTTACCACCAGGGTTGGATTATGATAATGACCCAACTATGTTTTCTTTTAAATTTGGCGTGAATTGCATCTGTGTCTGTGATATTCTGGAAATTAAGGACCTTTTCCAAGTGGACGTTATTATAGATATAAGTAACATTGGTAATCACTAACAATGGAGGTGTGATGATTTTAGCTTTACGCCTGCATCAACCAGCAATCGAAGAGCAAACTAATAGAAGAGCGAAAGCGTTGTTGTTGTAGGTGGAACAAATACACTTGGTAATCACTAGCTTTTACACCCGTTTCATGGTAGATTTCTCTATCAAAATCTCCACTTTGCTTTCTCTCCTTCCTGCCTATAAATCCATGGCCATGATCAGGTTCTCCACCTTTCATCTAATAGTATTAATGTCGGCGATCATGGTCGCTTTGAACATACGGTGAAACCCAACGGATAAGGTAGATGTAGCTATTTGGTCAATTGTGACTTGGGAAGGAGAGGACTCTACAACCAATCTGTTAGGAACAAAAAAAGTATCGGTCACTTCCAATATATACTAGTCTTAGCCCGTAGGTTAACATATGATAAGCTTAGTAAGCTAATATGGCCTAAGGCCCATGGAAGCCTTAGTAAAGCCCATGGCCGGCCTTGTATGTAGCATATATACCATATCCATGCCTTGGAGAGGGTGGTTGGTTGTTTTATTTCTCATTTCACACACAAAATAATATTATCATCCATTCCATATTACTTTCTCTCTCTAGAAACTTTCCAACCCACTTATCTCTATAGTTCTTGTATAATATCAAAGATTACTAGTATTCTTCAATTGGTATCAGAGCCATGGAGTGGTATGTTTAGTTTTTGTGTTTATCTTTTGATTTGTGTTCAAAACCTTTATAAAGAGCAAAATCTTGATTTAAAATTTTTCGGCTTAAAAACCTTAAAGTTGTCATTTTTTTTTGTTCCTATAGGGTTAATAAC
>BQNB010000112.1:9873-213948 GCA_026074375.1 Tanacetum coccineum
AGCTTGATAAGCAGCATTGTGAGTTATGACAGTCTGTGTGGCTTGACCTTCTGGAATTCCTGGATCTGCCAAGAATGCTAGTTCATCCTCATGTAGAATTTGACCACTTACTTGAGCTTGTACCAACAACAATTTATCCTTAAACCATGAATCATCTCGTTTCCTCTTTGGTTTAGTGCACTATTTGGACATGTGGCCTTCCCCTTTGTAGTTGTAGCAAATAACAGTCATTTGTTTCCCAGAATTGCTTCTACTTGCTCCTAGAGTGTATGTCCTTGTAGTACCCACAGGTAAAGAAGTTTGTCTCCCCTGAATTGGTTGTAAAGTTACTCTTCCATTATTAATGGTAGCTTGTTGCCTAGGGTTTGATGAATTCCTTGGCTGATTATTGGTAGTGGGATAGCGGGAAGTAACAACAGCAGTCAAGAAAGACATCATGTGATTGATGGCATCAATGTGATCATCATCTTTCTAGAACATTGGTACAATTAGACCCGAGTCTAGTTGGGAAAATTCAGATTGTTGGTTAACTAAGGGAGCATATTCCAATTAAGGGATGGATGATGAAGAATAAACGTTGTGGTGAATTGATGATTGATACTCATTGGATGGATAAGCGATTGAAAGAGGTGTTGATGATTGTTGATTTAAGTATTGTTGAAACTGATAAGGTGATCCATATTGTGGAGACTGATATGGTGAAACTTGTTGTTGAAATTGAGTGTTTTGGTAAGAATTTTGATGAGTTTGATAAGGGGACTAGGTAATCTGATGGGTTGCAACCAAAGCAAGCGGATCTGAGTTACGTTCATGCATTAAACGAACCTCATTTGCATGAAATTCATGTTGTCCTAAATAAACATGAAGCTGATCAATGTTAGTTGTATGCAAATCCCGAACCAGTTTGACATCTGTCACAAATTTGCTCCATTCAGGAGGAAGAGTATTCAAAAATTTGATGTTCACTTGAAATTGTTCCAGTTTCATATTGTAGATGTTCATGTCATTGAGGAGTAGTGAAAATATTAAGTAGAACTCACATAGTGTTTCGCCCTTCTTATAAGCAAACTTATCGAATTCATCATAAAGCTTACACTCCCTTTCTTGTTTTGTCAATGAAGTTCCTTGCATGAGAAGTTGAATTCTTTCCCAAAGTTCCTTGGTGACTTTATGATTGCTAACCAATTTATAGACCTCAGGTGGTAGTCCTTGTAGAATGATATTAGTTGCCTTGATATCACAATCAGCTTGAACTACTTCCGTAGCAAATAACTCAGAATATTTCTTTGGTCTTGTCACACCATTTTCCTTAATTGAAGGCCAAATGAGTGGACCATTTGCAACGGATTCAAGGATCATTCGTCCATGTTGTCTATATAACATGTATAGCTCCATTATGCTTTTCTAAGAATCATACATCTCTTTTTCCAACATGGGTGGACGATTGTCAGCACCCGACAAAATTGCTTTGTCAGCAAGAGTCGTCATTGAGAAAGTTTATATGTTAAAAGATTACTTGTTTGATCGAACGGTGGTAGAAAGAAATTGTGTTTGATAACGTTGTCTTTTAAGTGTTCGCGTTCTTGAAACTACACGGGATTTTACAATTCTTGACTAAACCGGGAAAACAATTTAATGTTTCACGAGATTTTACAAGTCAAAAAAATAAACCGTAAAATTTTAAAGTTTGAGTTGTTCGGTTTCAATTAAACTCCAACTAGATCGGTTCCAACTAAAATCAACTAGATCGGTTCCAACTAAAATCAACTAGATCGGTTCCAACTGAAATAAACTAGATCGGTTCCAACTGAAATCAACTAGATCGGTTCCAACTAAAAACTAGATCGGTTCCAAGTGATATAAACTAGATCGGATTCAACTGAAATAAACTAGATCGGTTCCAACTAAAATGAACTAGATCGGTTCCAACAAAAACAACTAGATCGGTTTCAACTGAAATAAACTAGATCGGTTCTAAATGAAATCAACTAGATCGGTTCCAACTAATAACAACTAGATCAGTTCAACCTCGAAACACACTTTTTCAAAACTCAAAAAGACACATTTTTGACGATTGTTTTCTGAAAATATTTGTACCAAAAGTGTTACTAAGCTTATAGGGACAAGAAAAATGACAACTTTAAGGTTTTTAAGCCAAAAAATTTAAAATCAAGATTTTGACCTTTATAAAGCTAATGAACACAAAAGACACAAAAGTAAGAGATTTTTCTATGAATCTAAGCATACACACCTATATCCAAAGATACTAGATCAAAGCTACCTATGTAGATGATCTTTTAGTGTGTAATTTAAGCTTAGAAAACAAGAAAAAATCAAAAATTATGCGTTTTTTGAAGATAAAACCAAACATAATATCTAAACATACCACTCCATGGCTCTTGATACCAATTGAAGAATAATCATATAACATACATGGAAAGATGAGGAAAGTTGTTTTAGTGAGAGAAAGATGGTTGGATGAACACTTAGAGAGAGAAAGTAAACTTGTAATATTATGTGTGAAAAATGAACAACCAACCACCTCTCCAAGGCATGGAGGGTTGCTTATATACTTACAAGGGGTGGATGGGCCTTGGCTTAATGGGCTTATCCATGGGCCTTGGTCTAACTACCTATGTAAGTTTCCAAATATTGCTATACGAGCTATCTACCGATATCTATGAAGTGACCGAGACTTTTCTAGAAATTTCGTATTCCTAACAAAATTAAACTCTATCCAATTTTCATATTTCAAGCGAAACATCACATTGTCATATTCCAAGCGAAACATTACATCAAGCGAAACATTACATCACCCAGCAAAATTTTTTAATTTTCTACGGTTTGTCTTACTTTGTAAAATCCCATAAAATAATTGGATTTCACTGTTTTAGTGAAGATTTGTAAAATCCCGTGGAATATCAATCTCAATCACCAACAATAACAACTCTTAACACAGTCATCCTTTATCACTATTTGATCAATCTTTAATCATTTCACTTTTCAATTAGAACAAGATGACTACTTTAGCAGAACACATCATTGTTGCTGGAGATGAAAACCGTCCTCCAATGCTTGAGAAATCAATGTATGATTCATGGGCAAGTCGTATATGTTTATTCATCAAAGGGAAGAAACATGGTAGGATGATGCTTGATTCAATCGACAATGGTCTATTGGTCTATCCAACTATTAAAGAAGATGGACAGACTAGAACTAAGAAATACTCTGAACTCACTGAACTACAACAACTTCAAGATGATTATGATGTTTAAGCAACAAATATGTTTCTTCACAGTCTTCCACTAGATGTGTATGCACTTGTTAATCATCAAGAGGCAGCTAAGGATATTTGGGATAAAGTTAAGCTACTGATGAAAGGCATCGAACTATCATACCAAGAACGTGAATGCAGATTTTATAACTTGTTTGATAAGTTTGCTTCCGTTCAGGGTGAAACTCTGTATGAGTATGACTATTACTAGAGATTTTCTCAGTTGATCAATGACATGCATACTATTGGGATGACAATGCAGCAAGTTCAAGTCAATACTAAGTTTCTGAATGCTCTTCCACCGGAATGGAGCAAGTTTGTCACTGATGTGAAGTTAGCAAAGAGTTTGTATACCACCAACTATAATCAGTTGTATGCATACCTCAGTCAACATGAATGACATGCTAATGAAGTACGTCTCATGCGTGAAAGATATCCGGATCCTTTTGCCTTGGTAGCCAACTCTCAGACTTTATTCAATCCCTCTCAGTCTCCATAACATTCAGTTCCTGTAATGCATCTACCTCCTTAACAATTCACACCAGTTTATGCTGCACCTATTCATCATCAACAACATCATACTTCAGTCCATCCACAACAAGAATAAGTTTCTCCTTAATAATACATATCTCTATCAGTAACACCACAACCTCAAGCTGAATTTCCTTAAATGGAATCTGCTCTTGCTATTACTGTGTTTCAACAAGGAGAAGATCTGATTAAATGCATTAACAAAGCAATGCCATTCCTCTCAGATGTAGCATTAAGGTTTCCACCTTTAAACAATCAACTTAAAATGTCTTCTAATCCCAGAAATTAGGCTACCATTCAAGATGGAAGAGTCACAGTTCAACAAGTTCAAGGAAGACAGAATCAAAGTTTTGATGGCAATGGAAACAGAGAAAGTGCTACAAATTCAAGGAGAAATTATGTAGCTAGTCAACCAAGAGTTGTGAAGTGTTATAACTGTCAAAGAGAAGGCCATATGACGAGACAATGCACTCAACCAAAGAGGCCATGGAATACTACATGGTTTAAGGAGAAGTTGATGTTAGCCAAAGCTCAGGAAGTGGGTCAGATATTGGATGAAGAGCAACTTGGATTCTTAGCAAACCCTAGAATAGAAGAAGCTCTCGTTGCTTAGCAGACAATCCATTAGAACTTAGCTTTCCAGACTGAAGATTTGGATGCTTATGACTCGGACTGTGATGACTTATTGATGTGTTGTCGTGTAGGGTCAATTTATTGATTACCAAGTTTTACATTTATATTTAGCCGACAAACCTAAAACAACACTTTAACGGGCAGTATACCCGATCGGGTGGAGTTTCGTGGTAAGTAGGGTGTCGAACACTAAGAGTGAAAATTAATCCTATATTCTATCAGTGTTTTAATTAATCTAATTAGTCTATGTTAGTTCTAATTACTGGTTAAACCTGTAACACCCCCAAAAATGTGTCGCAGCGGAAATATGTCAGGGAGCGTTACTTCATAATACAACAGCACAAGATACAAGAGAACGACCTCTAAATGTGTCGTTTGAAAAGTAATCTCGTTAATTTTCTGAAATCAAAATAATAGTTGTCCCATGATTGCATCACCATGAAAAAACTTGCATGTAAAGACTCCAATGCACATCAAATAATCCAAGCATCTAATTCACCTGAGAAAAACATGCTTAAAAGTGTCAACATTAAAGTTGGTGAGTTCATAGAGTTTTGTATGTAAAATGGTAAATTTGGAATCCAAAGATTTTAAAGTGTGTATGATTATTTCTAACCTTATAATAATCGCCAAAAATGTAAGGTACATGTGAACCAAAAGAGTTTAGTGTTTATTACTTCGCCGCAATATAATGAAGTGTTAGAAAAATTTAGTAATGTTTAAAATTGTAGTATGACAGTGAAATGGTTGATTTTCCAAAATGTATGGGTCATACTTTAACTAATTCAAGCAACACATAAATTTCTTCTACTGTTACGCTAAGCTCATGACACTGAAGCTCGACTTGTATGCAATTTAATGGACTAAACATGCCCGTGTAGATGTTCAAACCCGTAAACATCCAAATTGTTCTGACATGTATGCATTCGTTGTTTTGGACCTCCAAAAATGTGTGAGAGCTAATTAACCGATGGGATTTGTCAATCCCAAATAGACATCTATTTATACACTCGCGCTCCCTCAACCGGTCCTCCGGTCAAGAAATTGACAGTTCATGATAATTGGGCAATGGTGGGTTATGTTACTTAGGCACATGTAAACAGGAGATGATAACCGAAAACACTTGTGTCCAATAAAAATTAACTGTTGTATTCGTAAATAGCTTTGAGTACTTAAATCCATAAGTAGAAAAGAGTGTGATATAAATCAAGTAGTTGAGTTCGAAATGAGTATGTAAACAATTTCGTAAACATGTATGCAAATGAGTATGTGACAAAGTCATGTAAATGTGTTTGTAATGAATTGCAAAAATCAAGTATGTAAACCAAGTATGTAGAATAGTATGTAAAAGATATTGTAAACGAATATGTAAACAAGTTGTATTGAGCATGTATTCTCCCCCGAGATTTGTAAAGTAAATGTAAAACAAGTGAAAGAGGGGCTATAAACTCACATCGATGAGGAAGAACGATTGGCGGGAATGCGCATATAATATGCACAACACGAACGGAAGACGAAACGGCTCGATCAAGAAGTTGCGACTAATCTTAACAGCTAAGTCCCACTAGCCTAGGATGATGCGTTTGGGTTTTCCGATGAATGATTATGTCAACGCGACACGTTGATAAAAGATTTAGATTTAAGGTTGTAATAGTTTGGTGGTTGGTTAAATAAATAAATCAAAAAGTAAACGTAAGGTGTGTAATACATTCCGTATGTATTACATAATGAAAAATAACCGAGTATACAATTCATACCGTGAATTATATAACAAGATACACAACCAAATGAATAACTCGAAGCGTATATAATACACGACATGTATTACAACCAACAGGTGTCAAGTAAAATAAAATGGTCCAATTATATAATACTTCCCAAGTATTATATAAGAAAGATAATTTAAATAAAAGAAACCAAATAATTCGACACGTTTTTAGAAAATTACCACTTAAATAAATGAAAGTTCTTAGCATAAAAGTAAACGTACGTTTTAAAGTTATAAATCATGCGCATTATGTTTTTAAAGCTTTCACAAAGGTTATGATGTAAATTTCCAGTTGACAATTATAAAATATAAAATAATCTTTTATAATCTAATATATTGTTTCCTTAACGGTTTGCTAAAATAGTTATTCCATTTAAAAAGTATAGTTTCCGTTTGTCTATCCGGTTATTGAAATATTACAACTAACAATCTTAAAATTTATATAACTTAACCTTTTTCAATCTATTTGTGTTGCAAGCCCGAACACCCCCCCTTAAGGTTATTTTAATCGCAAAAGTGAAGATAATAAAAAGAGTATTTATTTAACTATTCCACCATTTAGATCCGGTTTTTAATATTTACAAAACCTTATATTATATTTATTAGTCGGTTTTTATATAAACCAAACGCACCCTACTCAGTTTTACTAAACCCATATCCAAACGCTCCCCTTGGTGCAATTCTGTTAACCAAACACGCCCTTATGTTGCCCGCTGTACCAAACACACCTGTTTGGGTGTTAAACCCAAAACCAAACACCCTTGTGTTGGCGTTTACCACAAACTAAACACACCCGAATCTGCTAATAAGCAAATCCAGCAAATCCACCCCTTTGGCTGATGAACTTATAACCAAACGCGCCCTTGACTATTTTGCTTAAACCGAACGCACCCTTGTGCGGTTTCATTCAACCAAACGAACCCTATGCTGCTGTACCGAAAGGCAAACGCACCCTACTTGCGTGAATCACAAACCAAGTTCACTACCCACGGCTGTCTAACAAAACCGAACGCATCCTTAATGCGTATAACAAATCAAACGCACCGTAACTGATTTTTCACAGCCAAACGCTTTGCTTTATTAATTTTCTTAACCATCGAACGCGCCCTCTCGATGTACACTGCCAACCAACGCATCTCTTGGTACTACTCTACCAACCATACATACCTCTTGGCTGTTCATAACAGCCAAACACCCCTATATGGTTGTTAGCCTTAATTTTATATAAGTCGAACAAGAATGTTATCGGTCTTATTAGTCATAATTAGTCTTGTTAAGTAATAGGCTAGTCGGGTTCAACGGGCTTGGATTGTAATCTAATATTGTCCATGTTTCGGGCTCAAAGCCCAAGTTTAGCCAAGCCCGGCCCAAGTAGAAAAGCCCACATGCACTCATGGTCAAGGGTATTAATAGAACCCTTCACACCATGGGAGAGGGTGTTGGTTACCATTTGCATAGTTTGTGTGTGTGTGTAATCTTCCATCTCTAGTTTCTCTCTAATAAATCTTCCAACTTTTCTCTCTTCTCTTTTCTACTATTTTTGCTTATTGGTATAGCTTATGTTGTGAAATGGATTAAGCTTTTGGGATAACATTTGGTATCATTCGCCACGGGGTGGGTTTAGTGATTAGTTGTGGTATTTTGGTTTGAGCATATACGACTTTTGAGATTTCATTTACATTCGTTTTCAGTTTCATTTTTTTGCTTTTCTTATTATTTCATACAACTTTCATTTTTTTTCATTACACAAAACGTTGGATTACATAAGCCTCAAGTTGACGTTGGGCTTACTCTTTATAAAAAAAATGGACTTATTTAGTCAAATATGGGTGCGTTGTTAGTTTGTCAACAAAAAGCGGACCCATGTTTTAATGGTTTTTGAGTTTTCTTTTCACGTTGTTATTTATATATAGCTTTTATATAGCTTTGTTTCTTTTTTTTGGATTCTTTTGTTTGTACACGGCGTGAAGAAGAAAGAAAGGATAGCCGAACAAGCAACATCGAAAAAGGAAGAGGATCGAACGAGACCATCGAACTAAAGGGACCGAACGAGTAGAAACCTTAAAGGATCGAACGAGCGGTCTTTGTTTGGATCGAACGAGTGGTTTTTCGTTGGACCGAACGAGTGTCTTTTGTTTGGATCGAACGAGCGGTCTTTGTTTGGATCGAACGAGTAGAAAAACGAAAAGGATCGAACGAGTGGTTTTTCGTTGGACCGAACGAGTGTTTTTTGTTTGGATCGAACGAGACCATCGAACGAGTAGAAAAACAACCGAACGAGTAGAAAAACAAAAAGGATCGAACGAGTAGAAAAACAAAAAGGATCGAACGAGTTCCCTTTTTTACAACCGAACGAGCTCCAACATACTTGGACCGATCGAGCTACCTTCTTTAGGAACCGAACGAGTACTCGTTTAAGTGTTTTTTTTTGTTTTCGGTTTCTAGTGACGGAAAACTAACGGAACGTTTTAAAACTTATACCTTTGCGATCGGTGACAACTTATCTAACAAACTTGTGAATATTCGGATTTCACCGACGATACCCGTACCGGTTCATAAGATCAAATCAATCGTCGTTCATATTTCTACAATTTTCAAAACGAAAAAGCTGAGAAAAAAAATGGAGGGAACAGAAATATTAATTAATAAGTATTGAAAAATGGCACATGCAGTCCCTAAGTTTCAAGTGATTTTCTTCATTAACCCTTCTTTGATTAAAGAACACCTCTTTTTGAAACTAACTTGCACCGTTAGTCCCTTATATCATATAGTTCAACCCGTTAGCCCTCAAAAGCTCAATCGATTGAGGCACCTCACATAGTTTTAAGCTTATTTTTCGCCAACAAAAGCTTACGTTCTTCAACGACAACAACGATTTCAACATCAATTAATTTTTGTTTTACGGTTTCTTCTTGATTTTGTAAACTCCCGCGAAAGATACGATTCTTTTCTCGGTTTTAATCAAAGATTTGTAAAATCCCGTGAACGTTAATTTGATTTCAAATCCACAACACAAACACTTTACTACTTAAGATCCGATATCCATTCACGAACATCACCATAGTCCAAATACCCAATACCAAATTGCAACGACAAAAATCAAGTGATCTTCAGAATGACACAGTTTTCTTCGTGATTTTTAATTTCTAAAGTTCAAGAGAAGGACATAACCTGTCAAAATTAAATGCATGAAAATTTTCGTGGCAATTCAGTCACAACTAAAGTTTCTCACAAAGAAACTTTACAAGATTTTGGTACCGAAGCCATATCTTCAGAGAACATTCTCTCAAGACTTGGATTTACTAGAACAACATCTTACCAAAGAAATAATTTCTCAGACTGATTGCAAGACTACTTTGACAAAACTCAGAACAACGTTTGAAAATGCTTTCAATTCAGAAATCAAAGTGCGAATGCAGACAATTTATACAGATATGATGCCAAATCATTTTACGATGGCAATGATCTTTAACATGGATTCCCTCGGGAAATACATGCTTGAGTTAATTCTTCATCAACAACGAACTCCACAATTGTTGAAACAAAAGAAGTTGATGCAAACACAAGAAGATCATTCAAATCCAATTCCAGCATTGAATGTTGATTCATTGAAGGTTGATTTAGTTGTCATACAAAACACTTGTTCTGAGAAAGAAGACAGTAATTCAGAGAATGCATCCAACAAATTAGTAAGGGAATGCAGCTTGAATTCTGAAACAAAAGATGTGCATGCAATCAAATACAAAGAGAGTCAAAAGTCAAAAAGAAAGAGTGCATGGCATATTTTCGATCTCTTCATTTCACACCTTCAAGTTCTTTCAAAAGAACACAGTAAAAGGGCACTTCCGCAACGACATGGATACAAACGGGCATTCATGTCACTCTTTGGTCAAGATGCTGATACTTTCACAAGTACAATGCTCCTCAACGTAGATCAACTACAAAAGCAACTTGACAAAGATGAATTTCAAGAAGAATGGATCCATGACAGCGACCTTTTGGGGGTAAACAAACTGTTCCAAAATTTCCATCGATCAAATTTTTACAATTGATTATGACAGTCAAATGACCGACACCACGCTTTTGGTCAATACACTAGAATCGAGGTTCAACACTTAGAGATACACTACATCCAACACCTGGTAAATGTTTAAGAAGTCCCGTTGCTTGAAAGAACACGTCATCAAAGACAGTATGAAAGAAGGGTGAATAAAAGACAGATGCAATACACAAGAGAGTCGGATTGATACGGGTAAAGCATTGGATGCTGAATTTGGTTGACATAAAAGCTTAGGACAGACTCAATAGTTGCAAGATGACAACAACAGGTCAGTAATGCTACAGATGCTGATGATGCAGAATATCAGACCATATATAAACGAAAGAGCCAATGGCTGAGGTCAATTGACTTGCTGAATGCAATATCCTTGCTAATAGGACAAACAGCATACTGAAGCAACCTGAAATCATTGTTGAAGTAATGTTGACCAGTATCCCTGAAACATGGTCAAGTTTAAAAGTCTATGCTTGATTCATCACCTGATAACCAGACAACTAAATACTTCGAAAACAAACACTGCCATTCTGAAAATAATTTTGCTTCAAAAGACATTTGCCCAATTTCAAAAAAGATTTTTCAAGAATGTAAGCACATTTGCAATTGCTCCTCTGAACTTTAAATAATCAAATCAATCTTTAAAATCAGGGCAACATGGTAAAAGTTTGAAGGAGAGACAAGTAATAAACCAAGATGTGAAAAGGAAATTGAGTGTACTTTGAAACATGAACATCGAATAAGCACATATTGTGGCTACATTACGTAAGGAAAAAGAACTTTGAAACAACACTACAAAGATTTGTATGATTCTATTAAAAATCATGAATCTAAGACTACATGAACAGACAACATTTTGCTTCGCTATAAAGCTGAATTAAAAAGCCTCAGATTCAGGAAAAGGTTTTTGCAATTGCTTCTTTGAAAAATGAATTAAGAAAGTTAAAAGGAAATAGTGTGGATACTAAGTTTGACAAAACATCAGTCTTGGGGAAACCGATGTTACCATCACTAAGAAACCAATCAGTTGTTAGACAACGAATGCGTTTAAAACAGAAATGTCTCAAATGTCAAAACAATACGGATTGCCTCCCAAGTTGATGTGATACGAATTTTTTGTCAAAACCAGTCACACAACATTATTTGCCTAAGAAAACAGAATCCGCCTTTGCAAAACCTGATCACGTGATTGCATCTAGCTCATCTAGGAATATACTAAAAAAGAGAACATGTCAAGTATTTAGTTCAAAGACAAGGTTCATATCACTATCTAGATGGCTAGGAAAAAGAACACAAAAAGTGATAGGAACACAAAAAAATTCCCTAGTGTTGATGCCCTTCTGCATAGAATTCAAAGCACTGCTGATGGTAGCAAACCAAAACTAGGTAGCACATTCAAACATCTAAAGAGTTTTTGCCTGTATCTAAAGTAGTCGCTTATGAAACGCTGTGCCCAATACTGATCACTCTAAGATTTCTAGATTCTTTCTCAGATTCTAAACAGTTGTTTGTTCGACGATGTCATAAGTGTATGTCTTGTAATGCAAAAGCATGATGCTTGTATAACAAAACTCCTGAAGGAAGTAATTCCAATGTGGCTAAGATTCCAATTCTATAAGACCAGAAACAGTAATAAACCCGTAGATCAAAAGAGTTATACTCATAAACCTGTAGGCAATCTTTATCAGGACATAGGTTTTCTCCCAATAAGACTTTTGCTGTGTATGAGAAAACATCTCCTAGAATCTTCATCTTATGGTGGAAACCCGACGGGTAGAATTTCAAATCTGTTGGTCTTAGGTGGATTCCTACAGGAAAGTTATTCGACTCTTGCACAAGCAAGGTTGACAGTGAACCCCCACATGGTTCAAATGTAGATATCCCTCATATTCATGAATGCAAACAAACTCTGAGTTTAAGTGCAGGTACGTCATTCAATGGTCAAAAGCAACAAAGAATTGACCTAAATGCAGATGCACTATACAATGAAAAGCAGGAAAATCTCAGAGTGTGGTTGCTGAAATTAATGATATCTAAGAAACCAGTGCCAGAATGGTTTCACAAAAGATGAAATCTTCAGCAATGACGTCTGTTCACAACAGTTCAGGCCTCAAACCTCAATGTCAAATGACGTTTGATTACAACAGATCAAGCCTCAAACCTCAATGTCAAACGACGTTTGAACAAAACGGTTCAAGCCTCGCACCACAGTGTCAACAGAAGTTCATCAAGCAGCTGAGACAGTAACAACGTCAAATGAGCTGGATTTGCTATTCGGTCCTTTGTTCGACGAATATTTCAATGGAGAAAATCAAGTTGTTTTAAAGTCTTCCGCTGTCACTACTACTGATGCATCAAATAAACGTCAACAACAACCTGATTCAACTTCATATGCCCACCTTCCACTCTACGTACAACTTCCACCTGCTAATGGAAACTTTCGATTTGTAAATATTTTTAATCTCTCTTTATTTATTTATTTATAAAAATGTTGAAAAAAGAAAATAGAAAAATATAAAACCTAGAAAAACAAAATATAAAATCAAAAAATTTCAAAAATACCAAAAAGAATCTTCTCGACATGTCTCTTGGAATCGATAACATTTACGTACCTAGAAATGTTGATTAACATCGACACGGGCATGTAAATGAAGTTCGAACAAGAGTTTCAAATGCTTTCAAAACATGTCATTTCTAAATTTTTCAAATGACTAGGTACATTAGTGCATAACTCGGTCCCGGAAATGTTTATAGGGAAGTGTACGCCACAGTGCCTTACTCTAAACTAGAAGGAGAAATGTCCTTACTATCATGTTTTTTAAAATCGTTGAACACGAATTTTCAAAAAGAACTTTCGATGTCAACAATTGTCTACAAATATATTGGGGTATTTTTCCATAATCTATAAAATATTTCCTTAAATTGTTTGGTTGTTCAACACTCCCTTCCATCCGAAGTAAGTTTTCAAAGAAATGTAGTTCGCAGAATGACATTTTTATGGAATCCAATTTCTTATGGGGATCTTTGTTAAAACAAAGCCCATTTAATGTGTTTGGGAACAGATCTGCAGGAAATGTCAATTTTATGTATCCAAACACATTCTTTGAAATAAAATGTGGAAACTTAAAATGTCAATTAAAAATATACATTGTTTGCACTAAAGGCAACTCACTATGACTCCGTCTTCAAACATTTTTGTGGTGTCATAATCAATGTTTCATTCCAATGTCAAGTTTTAAATAAAAAATTGGGTATCCACACATATACTGATGAAGGGGAGCTGTTGAATCTAAGTTCATAGCAATATCGTGGGGTATAATTTTTCTCACCCAAGGAATTTTTCATGTCAAATTTAATCAATTGTATTATCAAATACTAAGTGTTTTATTATTTAAAATAAGGGGAGAAAATGTGATTAAAATATGAATAAAAAAGAATGTGATCTAAAGTACTCAAGTGGTAAACCTTTCCTTTCATTTGCTAAAACCAATTTCGAATCTCGAGCACGATGTGTAGGGAGTATTTGAAAATAACAATGTCAGAAAATGGTTTTATGGTTCGATCTCTATACCCAACAACCTATTAATTTCACGATGATTCTGAAGTCATAAGGTGGTTAGGTTAGGTATAAGTCCTACGATCCAACCAGAACCGGAGGGATCTACCCAAGGACACTCCATAGTTAGAAATAGGAATCCTTAGGTATGATTGAGAAGAATGTGCAAAAGTTGAAAAAATGCCGTACTAAGATTGAGCTAACACAAGAACAATCACAACAAGGTTATAGTAATAGACGTCTTGGTAACATTGAAGGGTTGAAGAATAAAAATGAAATTTATGGATAAAGGGTTAAAAGAAAAGAACCCTCCCACACAACTTAGACATAAACCGGGACAATACATAGATCTATCAAAATCACAAAGATGAATTGTTGATATTTAAGACGACAGACATGGACCCAGTAAAAGCATTTCCAACAACCCTCCAGGCCATTCGGGTTTCTCTCAAAAAGAAACTTGTCTCATTTGTCACCGTAGAATACACACGTTATCTATTGACATCTCACTTCGAAGATGATGGGAAATTGATTAGGTGGCATCTGCTCCAGCCTCCGATTACTAAAACAAAAGTGCACAAATCGATCTAGAGCCAAGAAGAGATCAAAGTATAAATTCATTAGGACACAATGTTCAAAATACACTTGTTCTGAAAACACCAGAAATTTCAACAAGTTGTAATACAAGTCCTAACGCATTATCCTTGAGATCATTGCCAGAAACATCCAGAGATTCTTAAGTATTCTCACAGTGAAGAATGGAAATATCCTGCTTGAGCCAACATCAAACAAGCACATGGTAGTGTGACTTGCAAGATATTCTATATGAATCAACATGTGAAAACTGGATACAATTTTGGTCCAGTAAATAGACATGACGACTAAATCATAAAATAGTAACTAATCGATTCACACTTACCGTGTTGATCTGCTTTGAGACTTCCGGTAGGATGATAACTAGCAAGCATGGTGAATCTGAATACATCTGAGTATAAAGATCTACTACGCTTTGAGCTGGAAACCCTGACAAGGAGCATTCTTTGAATCTACCTGACACAGGTATAAATATTAATAACTTAAAATGGGTGTACCGAGGTATAATGCAACCCTGAAGTCAAGATGAAATACAAAGCCATTAATACAGGGAGCTAAATTCCCCCCATAGTGACCCCCCTTTTCCCCCATTAGTGGAATTTCCCCATAAATACCCCCCCAAATTCCCCCCATTTCCCCATCTTTTATTGCATAACTGTCTTAATTTCAGGTTAGACGGCGGTTTTTGCAGGTCCGTCATCTAGCGAAGTCGATTCATAAACCACTGCTCATACTCAATCTTTCAAAGTCAATCGTTCAACATCAAGATAGTGATTCTAATCTATCCCCACAATCGAAGAGCCTCAAGTCAAAATAAAGAATCATCAAATTGGGGAGATTGTTAGACTTTATATACATATAGTGTCAAACAAGAATGTAACATGTATGAGCATGTTGGTCAAGAGCACAAGTTGATCAAGGAAGTCAAATCAAGATTGATTCATTATATATCTTTTTGAAATTTTTGCCATGACCTTCTCGTTCATGTGATGTTTCCCATATTTACAAAGTTTAATGTTTTTCACTTTTCAATCAACCAACCCATGTTGCAAAATATACTCGCGTTCTAATATTTATCTAGGCGATATTTAAATAATAAATAAAATATTAAAGTCAAGCACCCTTTTAAATGATGAACGAAACACGCCCTATGTGGGCTTTCAAAACCACAACCAAACACCCTTGTGTTGGCGTTTATCACAAACTAAACACACCCGAATCTGCTAATAAGCAAATCCACCCCTTTGGTTGATGAACTTATAACCAAACGCGCCCTTGACTATTTTGCTTAAACCGAACGCACCCTTGTGCGGTTTCATTCAACCAAACGACCCTATGCTGCTGTACCGAAAGGCAAACGCACCCTACTTGCGTGAATCACAAACCAAGTTCACTACCCACGGCTGTCTAACAAAACCGAACGCATCCTTAATGCGTATAACAAATCAAACGCACCCTAACTGATTTTTCACAGCCAAACGCATTCTTATTATTTTCTATAACCATCGAACGCACTCTCTCGTGCTACACTGCCAACCAACGCATCTCTTGGTACTACTCTACCAACCATACACACCTCTTGGCTGTTCATAACAGCCAAACACCCCTATATGGTGTTAACCATAAGCAACCAAACGCTCATGCTGTTAACCTGCACCCAAACAGACTCGGTCTGTTACAGCAAACCCACACCTTGGGTCGTTATAAACTAACCCAAACGCACCCTGACTGGCGACTCTAACCAACCCAACGCACCCTATTTGTTTTGAGACAACCCAAACGCACCCGTTGGTGGTGTTGATTTAAAACCAACAGCACCCATGTGGACTTGTTAAAATCAAACGCACCCTCGAGCTATGTAAACCCACGAAAACAAACACCCTTTGTGAGTCGCTGTCGTGATAGAGACGATGGTGGCTAGGGTGGTGACGTCGATGGTGATGGTGGTGGTGTTGGCTGGTGGAAATGGTGATGTGGGTGATGATGTTTATGGCGTGGAGATGGTTGTCGGCAGTGGTGATGGAGTGGTGTGGGTAATGAGATGACGTGGAGATGAGGATGATGATGATGGTGTCGATGGGTTGTTGGCCGGAACTTGACCGGGATGTGGCCGGAAAAACAGGAGCGGCGCCAGGAAACTTATAAGAGGTGTGTGTGTGTTGTGTTTTATAAGAATGATGATATGGTAACCCTAATACTTCTTTATATACTCAAAATTATAAAAGAAAACAAAGTGACAACCTCCCTATAGCTTAGGGTTAATGTTGTAAATATTGCTTAGAGGGACTGAAAGTGAAATTTTTGTATAATATTGGTTCGAGACTTGTTTAGGCCACTTAACGGATGATTCAAAACACGAAACTTACGCCATTGCGTTTCAATTGATTTTTCTGAGAAAAATGAGTATTTACTTGATAATATTTCATAAATATTTTATAACATTTAAATAAATATCTGTTATTTATTTTTGTGAACTGGTTACGCCTTGTCTGAAATAGAATAAAAATGGATTTCAACTCGAAGGTTCGCGTTTTCAACAAACGTTTTTAATTAAATTGCTAAGTATTTTATTAAATTTTCTTATTTAATAAGACGTGATAATTAAATATGATTTAATTGTTTTTGTGTTTCTAAAATCTCGCGAGGGCATTTCAGTCACCTTTTGACTGTTTTCGGGTCTCGGTCAAAACTAAAAAGTTGTCAGGAATGTCGTTTTACATTAAATTGCTTTAGAGTCCGAATAATGAAAACGTGATTTAGCTGCTCGTTTTGATAAATCAACCTAGGAATAACATATGTCTCCTTTAAATATGTTCCGAAAAATTACCGGTTAGGCGGTAATTGCTTTTAGGTGAAAATAAAAGACCTAAAAGTCAAGACGTCAAGTCAGACCCAAAAAGTCAACGATTGAAATAGTCATTCAAAAATCCGAAAATTCTCGGATGTTACAAAACCTTTGCTATACACGCTTTCTAATGATATGGGGGGGGGGGAGGGGTTCAGCCTTGAGAGAATGAAACAGGTTTAGTGGTGATAATAATCAGGTTAAATACAAATAAACACGCAAGAACAAAATCAGAAGACAGAAAAGCGGTAAAGCCCAATCGACTGAAAAATGTATTAGACCAAATTAAATCCCAGTAAAATGTTGGTTTGTTTAGTTTTTGTTCATGTTTTACATTATCTCGAAGCGGCAATATCATTCTTATGACTTAGCGGGACATCATCATAAGACCTAGAAACGATTAATCGCTGTCATAATTAACGCATCCGCATAAAGCATCCTTTTGATTTAATTATATCTATCTTAGGATTTCAAAACAGTTGGTAATCCTATTAAAACATAGCTTATCGGGAATTTATCCCACTTATTGCTTAATCCGGTGTTTTATATACTGGTAGTCCACTATTTGAGGTCTTTTACCAATTAATTAAGTACATACTTGTATAAAACATTACGGCATCCATACGGTCCAACATAAGCTCATAAATTTAAAGGTAAAGATTGAACGTTATTTGTGAATGCCTTATTGGTCCCAGTAATATAAAACACGATATGGAGGAGCATCCTTGTATCTAGATTACTTGTTTGCGTATCACTAGACCCAGTGAATGATAGGTCGAATATTCAAGCAAATAGACAAGTAGTAGGGTGATCGAGACATAATTAAACAATCAATGATTTATTAAGAAAATCAATTTTAAAACAAACCAAACTTTAAACCTTTCATTAAGATGGTTAATACACGAGGGGTATTAGCCTCAACATTGTAATTATACAAGCGTAATCAAACATTTTAAAATTGAACGATTAAGAGGAGTAAAATTTACAGTTGTTCTTCTATGGATTGGGATCAAAGCTTGACCTGGATGGCTCTTCTTCTCTTCAGAAATTCGTCTTTTATGAATATGGTATAAGGAATATGATTTTGCACACTGAAAACTCGTTTTTGAGTCTTCTATTTATAGTGTCTGAAAAAGACTAGACACGCCGTATAGGGCTGGCTCCTTAGAGTGTGCGCTACGTTCTCAATCAATTAGTGATATCATTCCTAATTTACATTTATTACTGTATCTTTGAATTCTTATCCAGCTGGATACGGCGTATGGAAGCAGAGTGATACGCCATATTGTGAATTGTTCAAACGCGTTTTCTTGTGAAGTCCAGGCGCTGATACGCCGTATCTTCTTAGTGGGATATGACGTATGTAGTCAGAATTTAGTGATCTTTAAATGTCTTCATTTTAGCTCTAAATTATGCGCCTTTTAGCATGTCTTCACAAAACACTCCTTAATTACTGCAATTATCAACTTTAAAGTAATTAAGTACCAAATCTTGCAATAATTATATAAAAGTTGGCAAAACAGATGGGATAAATGATGTTATAAAGTGACGTTATTTGATTTTATCAAATATCCCTTTACTTGAATCGTACTTGTCCTCAAGTAGAGTTTATAAAAAGTTTTGAAAATGTGTCCCAACCGAAGTTAAGGATTTTTCCGTTTAAGCATCGTTTTGTTCTAATCACCTGTACATAACCAAGCACCTCACGAAATATGGAAATGAAAACACCCAGATCACTCAACTAATCTAGGGTGCAACATTTAACTGGTACGCTCTTTTGCTCAGCCGTGATTAGTTTTCTATCATAAGCTTGGCAAGGATACACATCTCCACCACTATAGCTAAGGAGGAACAAGTCAAAAGATAAATTAGGTTTAAAGGCTTTTGGGGTTGATCATTCAAACAGTCTTTCACCAAAAGTACAACACCAACAAGGCAGCTGAATCATACATACACGGCCATAATGACAGAATAGACATGTACAATTCGATCACATCCTCATTCGTGTTTAACCAACGGTTAGGATGAAGAACGATATAGGGTATGGAGTTTCTAACTTTCATCGAAAGTCGTCATCCCACAAGGCAGCTGAGTCACGCATACATGACCGTAATGACGGAATAGACATGCATGGCTCGTACACATCCTCGTTCGAGTAGATATTAAGGTTAGTTGCTAGGAAAGGGAAGTAAATAGGTGTTAAATAAATTTTTTCATAAAACCAATAGATTAAGCCAACAAATAAGGTACGTAGTTGCTAGAAACTTTTCTCGACCGTTCCACGACAAAGACTCGAACATATAGACAAACGCCTCGATCATAGAAATGACAAAGACAACCTAAGTTGGCGTTCCCATAACGGTCAACTTCTCTTATATCCTGAACTTTACATACTTTTACAGAATAAGTGGTGATATCGGCCACTTTTTACAAGACTTTACATCGTTGATTTATGTAACATATCAATGAATAATCGATCCTTCCAAGTAATTCCTTCGGTATAAATTTCATTTGAACCGACTATTTTTCATCCATCTTTTTTTGCTACTTTTTTCTATTTTTCCATTTTTTTTATTTTTTTGCAATACATTATAAATCTCGATGTAATTTCATCGTCTTCACTATCATAATTCATCCGGATAATTTTTCCTTGAAACACTTCTTCTTCGAAAATAAAACATAATCGCGAAAGTAGCAAAATTTACGAGCTACATATTTTTCCCATTGCATTGTGCAATTTCTCGACCATTACAGAGATAGAAAATTTTTACTTTGACGCAGGAAATACAAAACTTTACACGAAAACAACTAGCAACTTTGATTAAAATAGGATTAATCTACACGGTAGGCTAAGGTGTAAATGTGTAACGAAACATATAATTTTTGGTGTGAAAAAGACAAGAATGGCTCAACAGGTTCTTCTAGGGGATCTTACTCTAAAAGTGAGAGTAAACAAAGGGTTACACGGGGGTTAACTAACCAGTGTAGTTAGTTAATTTTACGACATGTAGGCTTTTTGGTTTAATCCTAAAAATATATCAGTTGAACATGTTACTCCATCTAAATCCATAATACTCATCATTGTGGTCTCGAGTGATATACCAAGCCAAGTTCTAAAGTCCACTACATCACCAGCACACTTATATTTTTGTGGATTTTTTAGTAAGCATTTGGAAACGGAATAGGCTTAATTCTCACAATATGTATCAAGGGTTATAGTGCGTTAGGTAATGTAACTAGTGATTTTTATAAAAGTCATGCTAATTTTTTTTAAAATTTGGCCTATTTTTAAGCATTTTGCATGTTATATTGTAAAAAGGAGGACAAGTACGTTCTAATTCTCCATCCCTCACTTAAATTATACAACACCTCAAATAATATGGGAAATAGAATTAGAACGGAAAACTCCCTGATGTTTTGCTCATGATGATCCTCCAAGTTGAGTTCTTGAGCAAAAAGTGTGTTGACTAGGGCTTCAGAATGCTCAGATAAGTTCAACACATGTCTTTTTCAGAATATACCATATCATGATTTCAACAAGGTCCTGCATAAAAGATTAGAAGACGAGAGTGCAATCTCTATCTCGGTACAATGGTAGAAGAAAACAATTAAACACACTATGCAGGGATCAATACACCGTATCCCAAACCCTAGGATAGGCCGTATGGTTCCTGTAAAAACAATTAAATTTTTTAAAGTACTGGAAAGTAAATACTAAGTTTAAAAGACTGATAACGTCCAGACACGTCAATACGCCGTATCCAGAGGGGTTCGATACGCCGTATGGAGTGTCTGGGAAGACAGACTCGTGCAACAAACAATTAAATAATGCGATAAACAATTAAAATGACCAGGTTGTCTCCTGGGAATCACTTTTGTTTTAGCTAGTCGTTAAGTTCGACCTTTTCCTTCCTTCATTCATCATCCTTGATTCGCTCGCACTTGTCCTTGAGAGTGAATTTCTTCATAATCATTTGGCATGACGCGTACTTCTCGTAAAATTTCATGCCGAGCACAACGTCTTTTGTTATATCATCACCATCAATGATGGTAAAACCTGTAATAATAGAAAAATCCTTGACGAAAATAGGTATATCGATTAAAGTTCTGGCATGACTCTTCTCTTCATCCTTGTCCTTAAATATGGAATAATAAAAGCTCTTGGACATTAAATTAATAGACAAGGAAAAGAGGAGTTCAGCATTAACATACTTATACTCGATTACACAAGAAAATTTCATTTTATAATAATAAGAGTTGGTTTTAACAAAAGTTGGCTCAAAATCAACATCTTGATTCGTTTTAGGTTCTAGAGGTGTGTCAAAATCATTTAATTTTGTATAGTTACCATAAATTGGGTCAAATGATTCATCACCCTCTCCTATAAGCTCTGTTTTTTAATCAAGATTTTTTAACATAAAGACCATCTTGATTATGCTAGTGGCAGGCTTAATACTTTTGAAAACAAGTTTCTCATCCCCGACCCTTAAAGTAATTTTTCTTTTGAAAACATCAATCTTGGAATGGGCAGTCGATAAGAATGGTCGTTCGAGGATCAAAGGGACATCGTCATCCTTGGGTATGTCAAAGATGATAAAGTTTATCGGGAAAATAAATTTGCCAATCCTAACTAGCATGTTTTTGGCAATACCCCTTGGTTGTTTTATGGTCCTGTCATCCAGTTCAATGGTTAGCCTAGTATGAGATAAAATCCCTAGACCAAGGTTGGTGTACGTAGAAAATGGCATAACGCTCACACTTGCTCCTTGGTCAACAAGGGCTTTATCAAAATAGATATTTTGAATAAAACAAGGTAAAGTAAAGCTCCCTGGGTCTTTTTATTTCTGAGGCAAAGTGTGATCATAAGCTTCCAGAATATTCACATCTTGTGACTCTATCTAATTATCACAGCCGTAGTTTTGTAGTCGCCTATGGAAGGGAACTATTTCAGAACATATGCTCTTGTGCTGTGGTACTGATACGACATGTTGATCAGATCCAATACGGCGTATCTCATAGAAATCAGCTTTAGCAGTTGAGATTGATTTAACTTGGTCTCTAGGGTTTGTTTCCGTAGAGCTGGGCAGACTTCCAAACCCTCTTTCTTGCAAGACCTTGCTCATTTGCCCGATTTGTATTTCCAAGGTCTTAATTGAGGCTCCTTGATTTCTTATTGCTGCATCGGTAGAAGCTCGGATCTCTTTGATTATGTTTAAGTTTTCTTCAAGCCTTTTAGCTGATTCTACCACAAATTTGGTCAGTGATTCTTCCACACTTGGTCTCCGATCAGGGTACGAAGAGTTTCCATTGTTCTGTTGGTAGAATCCTGGCCTTGCTGCTCTATATTGTCCTCCAGGTTGATAAAACGAAAAATCGCGTCTGTTACTGTATCAGTTGAGAATAAGCCGTATCCAATTGATGTGAATACGGCGTTTGTATCTTTTAAAGGCAGTATACGCTGTATTGAGTTACAAATTAGACGTATTGTTATTGAAGAACAAGTTGACGTTGTTTGTTGTAGAGTTCAATACGTTTTTATAGGTAGAAGGTTTGATTACGTAGTATTCAAATGGTTGACACGGCGTATCAGGTGATCAATCAGAACATAATACTTTTAAAAACAATTAAATGCGGGAATTAAAACAAACAATTTAAATACTCAATGCGAATAAATACAAATAGAATTTAAATTACTAAGCTAAACTAGTTAATGGTTAGAAATACTAATAAGAATAAGGGTTAAATTAATTCACTCCCCGGCAACGGCGCCAAAAACCTGATGTGGTGTCGTGTAGGGTCAATTATTTGATTATCAAGGTTTAAATTTATATTTAGCCGACAAACCTAAAATAACACTTTAACGGGCAGTGTACCCGATCGGGTGGAGTTTCGTGGTAATTAGGGTGTCAAACACTAAGAGTAAAAATTAATCCTGCATTCTATCAGTATTTTAATTAATCTAATTAGTTATTTTTTGTTCTAATTATGGTTTAACCTTTGACTATATATACATTACTTTCTAATCATAGGGGTTTTTCACGCCTGAGTGACTGGCAATGTTTAGTGGTGACAATAATCAAATCCAATCTACAATAAACACGCAAGAAGAAATCAGAAGAAGAAAGCGGTACAAGCCAAAATGATAGAAAAATGTATTAGCATATTTAAATCCAGTTCATGTTGATTTGTTTGTTTTTAGTGCAATGATTTAACTTATCTCGAAGCGACGATTATCATTCTTATGACTTAGGCGGGGACATTTCATCATAAGACCTAGACACGATTAATCATATCATAATTAACGCATCCGTATAAAGCATCCTTTAGTTTAATTATAATCTATCTTAGGGAATCAAGCAATGGTGCACCCCCATGTTTAACCCTAGCCCTTTGAGGACTTTACCCACTTATTGCTTGATGTGGTTTATATACTGGAGTCACTTTGAGTCTTTACCATTTAATTAAGAACATACTGTTGAATCATTACGGGTACTTATCGTCCAACTAAGGCGGGGGGGGGAGGTATAATTTAAAGGTAAAGATTGAACGTTATTGTAAATCCTATTGGTCCGTAATATAAATTCAGGACTATGGACGAGCTATCCTAGTATCTAGATTACTTTTTAGGTATCACTAGACCCAGTTGAATGATAGTCGTAATATTCAAGAAATAGACAAGTTTAGTGGATAAACTAATTAAAATATTCAACGATTTTAATTAAGAAATGATTTATAACAAACAATACATTGCAAACTTCTTAAGATGGCTAATACCTCTAGGGGTATTTAGCCACAACCATTGTAATTATACAAGCGTTATGTAATCAAACAATAAAAATCGAATGATTAAGAGAGTAAAAATTACACGATATCTTCTATGGATTCGTGATCAATGGTTGACCTTGGTGGCTCTTCTTCTCTTCAGAAATTCATCTTTTATGAGTATGGTATAAGGAATATGATTTTGCATACTCAAAACTCGTTTTTGAGTCTTCTATTTATAGTGTTTGAAAAAGACTGGATACGCCGTATTGAGTAAGGTCAATACGGCTTATAGGGCTGTATTCCTTGGAGTGCGCGCTACGTTCTCAATCAATCAGTTATATCATTCCCAATTTACATTTATTACTGTATCTTTGAATTCTTATCTAGCTGGATACGGCGTATGGAAGCAGAGTGATACGCCGTATTGGGAATTGGTCAAACGCGCTTTCTTGTGAAGTCTAGGCGCTGATACACCGTATCTTCTTTGCTAGATACGGCGTATGTAGTCAGAAAGTAGTAATCTTCAAATAAATTCGTTTTAGCTCTGAATTGTGTACCTTTTAGCTTGTCTTCACAAAACACTCCTTAGTTACTGCAATTATCAACTTTAAAGCAATTAAGTGCCAAATCTTGCAATAATTATATAAAAGTGGGTAAATAGTTGGTATAAATGATGCTATAAAGTGACGTTATTTGATGTCATCAAATATGCCCCCACTTGAATCCTATTTGTCCTCAAGTAGACTTTAGAAAAGTTTTTGAAAATGTATCCCAACCGAAGTTAGGGATTTTTCCGTTGAAGCGTCATTTTGTTCTAATCACCTGCACATAACCAAGCACCTCACGAAATATGGAAATGAAAACACTCAGATCACTCAACTAATCTCGGGTGCAACATTTAATTGGTACGCTCA
Source organism: Tanacetum coccineum (assembly GCA_026074375.1). NCBI lineage: Eukaryota > Viridiplantae > Streptophyta > Magnoliopsida > Asterales > Asteraceae > Tanacetum > Tanacetum coccineum. The sequence continues at coordinate 34,808 of BQNB010000112.1, forward strand.
TTTGCTCGGTCGTGATTTGTTTTCTATCATAAACTTGGCAAGGATACACATCTCCACTACTAGAGCTAAGGAGGAACAAGTCAAAAGATAAATTGGGTTAAAAGGCTTAGGGTTGATCATTCAAACAGGCTTCCACCAAAAGTACCACACCAACAAGGCAGCTGAATTATTCATACACGGTTGTAAAGACAGAATAGACATGTACAATTTGATCACATCCTCATTCGTGTTTAACCAGTGGTTAGGATGAAGAACGATATAGGGTACGGGGTCTTCTAGTTTTCACTGAAAGTCGCCATCTAACAAGGCAGTTGAGTCACGCATACATGGCTGTAATGACGGAATAGACTTGTATGGCTCGTACACATCCTCGTTCGAGTAGATCTTAAGGTTAGTTGCTAGAAAAGGGAAGTAAATGGTTGTTAAATAAAATTTTACGAAACAAATAGATTTAGCCAACAAATAAGGTACATAGTTTCTAGAAACTTTTCCTGACTATTTGTTATTTTTTTTTTTGTGTGTTTTTTGTTTGTTTTTTTTTTTTTTTTTGTTTGTATTTTTTTCATTTTTGTTGAAGTTTTTTTATTGTTTTTAAAGAAAAAAAAAGAATACTAAAATAAAATCTATAAAAAAAATAAATATAAAATAAAAATAACGAAAAAAAAAAAAAAAAAAAAATTGAAAAAAATTAAAATAAAAAAAAAAAAAAGAAAAAAATAAATAATCGTAAAAAAATAAAAAAAATTTATGCTCAAAGAAAAAAGAAATAAAGAAAAATTTAAAAAAAAAAAAAATAAATGAGCTAAAAAATATCTCTTGTTAAAACCAAAAATAAAAAGAATAAGAAAGAAATAAAAAAAAATAAAATAAAAAAATTAAAAAAAAGCAATGAAAAAAAGTAAAACAAAAAAAAACAAAAAAAAACAAACAAAAAAAAGAAAAAAAAAAAATTGAACTGAAAAAAAATAAAAATAACTATAAAAAGATTCTTCTCTATAGAGAAAAAAAAAAAAAAAAAAAAAAAATAAAAAAAATATCCCTAAAAAAAAAATTCTAAAAAATAGACCAAAGAGAAAACAAAAAAAAAAAAAATAAAAAAAAAAGAAAAAATATAAAAAAAAAAAAAAAATCCTAAAAAAAAAAAATACTTAAACAAAAAAAAAAAAAATAAACAGAAAAATACCTAAAATGTAAAAAAAAAAATTAAAAAAAAAAAATAAAATAAAAAAAAAAAAAACAAAAAAAAAAAGAATAAAAAAAAGAATAAAACACAAAAAAAAAAAAAGTAAAAAAAAATTTAACGAAACAAAAAAGTAAAAAACCTTATAAGAAAAAATACTCTAATAGATTATAATAAAAAAAAAAAAAAAAAAAATAAAATAAAACAATAAAAAATAAATATAAAAATAAAAAAGAAAAAAAAAAATTATAACTAAAAGAAATTAAGAAAAAAATAAAAAAAAAAAAACAAAAATTAAAAAAAAAATAAAAAAAAAAACGGAAAAATACAAAAAAGAAAAATAAATCTGACCCTTAGCTAAAAAAAGTTAATAAAAAAGAAAAAATCCTATAAAAATGAATATAGATAATAAAAAAAAAAAAACAAAAAAAAATAAAGACAAACAAAAAAAATAAAAATAATAAAAAAAATAAATAAAAATAAATAAATAAATAAATAAAAAAAAAAGTGAGAATAAAAAACAAATAAAAAACAATAACTTAAAAAAAAAAAAACAAACCGCTAAAAAAAAAAAAAAACAATAAAAACAGAAAAACCTAAATAGAAAAATATGATAAAAAAGAAAAAAAAATAGAAAAAAAAAAAATTATAAATTATAGAATTTTTTATAAGATAATAAATTAACCGAAGTAAGCAACGTATTTGTTCTAAAACACCTGTACATAACCAAGCACCTCAGAAATAAGGAAATGAAAACACCCACGAACACTCAACAAATCTAGGGTGCAACATTAAAACTGGTACGCTCATATGCACATCCTTGGATTTAGTATTCTATCATAGCAGCATGGCAATGATACACAGTCACCACCACTATAGCTAAGGAGGAACAAGTCAAAAGATAAATTAGGTTTAAAGGCTTTTGGGGTTGATCATTCAAACAGTCTTTCACCAAAAGTACAACACCAACAAGGCAGCTGAATCATACATACACGGCCATAATGACAGAATAGACATGTACAATTCGATCACATCCTCATTCGTGTTTAACCAACGGTTAGGATGAAGAACGATATAGGGTATGGACGTTCTAAACTTTCCATCGAAAGTCTACATCCCCACAAGGCAGTCTGATGACACGCATACATGACCGTAATGACGGAATAGACATGCATGGCTCGTACACATCCTCGTTCGAGTAGATATTAAGGTTAGTTGCTAGGAAAGGGAAGTAAATAGGTGTTAAATAAATTTTTTCATAAAACCAATAGAATAGAGCCACAAATAAGGTACGTAGTTGCAAGAAACTTTCCGTCGACCGTTCCACGCCAAGACCGAACATATAGACAAACGCCTCGATCTTAGAAATGACAAATGCAACCTAAGTTGCGATCCATACGGTCGAACTTACTCTTTATTTCCTGAACTTTACATACTTTTACAATAAGTGGTGATATCGGCCACTTTTACATAACTTTACATCGTTGATTTATGTAAACATATCAATGAATAATCGATCCTTCCAAGTAATTCCTTCGGTATAAATTTCATTTGAACCGACTATTTTTCATCCATCTCTTTTTTGCTACTTTTTTCTATTTTTCCATTTTTTTTATTTTTTTGCAATACATTATAAATCTCGATGTAATTTCATCGTCTTCACTATCATAATTCATCACTACATCATAAATCTCGATGTAATTTCACCGTCTTCACCATCATAATTCATCCAAATAATTTTTCTTTATAATACTTCTTCTTCGAAAATGAAACATAATCGCGAGAGTAGCGAAATTTTTAAGCTACATATTTTTCCCATTGCATTGTGTAATTTCCCGACCATTACAGAGACAGAAAAAATTCACTTTGACGCACGAAATATAGAACTTTACACGAAAGCAACTAGCAACTTTGATTAAAATAGGCTTAATCTAGAGGGCTAAGGTGTAAAGGTGTAACGAAACATATAATTTTGGTGTAGAAAAAGACAGGAATGGCTCAACAGGTTGTTCTAGGGGATCTTACTCTTATAGTGAGAGTAAACAAAGAGTTACACGGGGGTTAACTAACCAGTGTAGTTAGTTGATATAACAACATGTAGGTTTTTTGGTTTAATCCTAGAAATTTATCAGTTGAACTTGTTACTCCATCTAAATCTATAGTACTCATCATTGTGGTCTCGAGTGATATACCAGGCCAAGTTCTAAAGTCCACTACATCACCGGCACGCTCATAATTTTGTGGAATTTTTAGTAAGCATTTGGAAACGGAATAGGCTAAATTCTCACAATATGCATCAAGGGTTATAGTGCGCTAGGTAATGTAACTAGTGATTTTTACAAAAGTCATGCTAATTTTTTTTTAATTTGGCCTATTTTTAAGCACATAGCATGTTATTTTGTAAAAAGAAGGACAAGTACGTTCTAATTCTCCATCCCCCCACACAAATTATACAACGTCCTCGTTGTATAAATAAAACAATTAAATAATACGGGAAATAGAATTAGAAAGAAAAACTCCAAGTTGAGTTCTTGAGCAAAAAGTGTGTTGACTAGTGCTTCAGAATGCCCAGATAAGTTCAACACATGTCTTTTTAAAATATACCATATCATCGTTTTTGTTTTAGCCAGGTCCTGCATAAAAGATTAGAAGACGAAAGTGCAATTTCTATCTCCCTACAATGGTACAAGAAAACAATTAAATACACATGCTGTACATGGATCAGTACGCCGTATCCCAAACCCTAGGATATGTCGTATGGTTCCTGTAAAAACAATTAAATATTTTTTTAAAATACCGGAAATTAAATGCTGAGTTTAAGGACTGATAACGTCCAAACACGTCCATACGCCGTATCCAAAGGGGTTCGATACGCCATATGGAGTGTCTGGGAAGACAGACTCATGCGCAAACAATTAAATAATGCGACAAACAATTTAAAAACGACCGGGTTGTCTCCCAGGAAGCACTTTTGTTTCAGTTAGTCGTTAAGTTTGACTTTTTCCTTCTAGTTCTTCATTCTTCATTTGGTCCGTGTTATGGTCCTTCATCTTTCTTGTTGAAGAGTTCGTGGTAGATGCAAGACATGCTGCCAAGGGTTCTTTCCACAGTACTAATTTTTCATGGACTCACAGTGACGAATTCTTCGAGGAGCCCATTGAATATCGTACGACCGTGAATTCTTTAGTTTTGCTCAGCTCGTCTGGGTTGTTGATGTCGCGAGGAGAGGGAATTGGTATCGAAGAATATTCTCTTTCTATAATTTCATAGATATCTTTTCCATCCTGTGCATCCAAATAAGGTTTGAAAAATGAGTCCGAGCATGTCTTTTGTTATTTTCCTCGCATGGTTCGTTGTATTCATCAAGGTCGCCAATCGTTCCTTTAGTACGTTCATTCACATAAAACTCTCATAGTTCGTTTTTGGTATTTTTGTCAATCTCCCAATAGTTGTCAAATTTTGATGCCAGCGAATATAGAAATTCAAAGTAATCGGTTTCGTTTCCAAGTCATCGAGGATTTTACTATTGCAAGTATGGGATAATGGGTAATATTTATGGGAGAATTTATCGCCTAATTCCTTCCAAGCGGTAGCTTTTCCTTTGATCTCATGGTTCAACCATTTCTCAGCATCTCCACTAAGTGATTTCAAGAAGACGTGTAATCGAAGTTCATTTTTATCAATATTGGGAATCTTAATCCATTCGGTTATTTTGAGCACTTTTGTAATGTGGTCGGTAATGTCACCTCCATTTATACCAATGAAGGCGTTGTCACCCAGTATTTTTAGGAATTCGTCGCCAATTTTTAGTTCGGGCTTCTTGATTGTTGGCAAGCTAGTATGATTTCTCTCTCCATCCTTTGCGTCATTATTATTCGACATTATCCCCTGAGTTGTAACTAGCAAACACCACTATCATAAAATGGAGAAAAATGTCAGTAGGAAATAGAGAATTAAACGTGAAGAAGTTTTACTGTAAATGTATCAATTTGAAAAATATGTCGTATCCTATTTATTTGAATACGTCGTATGAATCTGTTAAATGAGAGTACGCCGTATTAAGTTCACAGAATACCCGGGAAACATATTGAAGAACATATACGTTTTAGACTATAGAATTCAATACGCTGTTCTGTGTAGAAGGTTTGATACGTCGTATCCAACTGGTGGATACCGTCGTATTAAGGGTTATCAGACAGAAAATAATATTTTAAAAACAATGATGCGGAAATTATAAACAAACATTTAAACACACAATACAATCGGAATTAAATTTAATTAGTTACAGCAAAACTAATCTAGTTAATTGTATAGAAGATAACTAATAAAGAATACGGGTTAAATTAATTCACACTCCCCGGCAACGGCGCCAAAAACCCTGATGTGCTGTCCCATATAGGGTCAATTATTTGATTATCAAGTTTTACATTTATATTTAGCCGACTTATCCAAAAACAACACTTTAACGGGCAGTGTACCCGATCGATAGTAGTTTCAAGTGTACCCGATCGGGTGAAGTTTTGTGGTAAGTAGGATGTCGAACACTAAGAGCGAATACTAACCTCATATTTTAACAATATTTTAATTAATCTAATTAGTCTATGTTAATTCAAATTACTGGTTAAACCTACGCTATATACTTTTTCTAATGATAAGGGATTTTCAGCTTGAGAGACTGGCACAGGTTTAGTGGTGACAAAAATCAATTTAAAACACAATAAACACGGAAGAAGAAAATCAGAAGATAGAACAACGGTACAAGCCAAATGGTAGAAAACTGTATTAGCCATATTTAATCCGGTTAAATGTTGGTTTGTTTGTTTAGTGCACTGATTACTTATCTCAAAGAGGCATATCATTCTTAAGACTTAGTCGAGACATCATCCTAAGACCTAGACACGATTAATCCTGTCACAATTAACGTATCCGCATAAAGTATCTTTTAGTTTAATTATAATATATCTTAGGGAATCAAAGTAGTGGTGATCCTGTTAAAACCCTAGCCCATCGAGACTTTACCCACTTATTGCTTGGCGATGTTTTATATACTGGTAGTTCACTGTTCAAGTCTTTACCAATTAATAAAGAACATACTTGTTGAAACATTACAGGTCACCTACTGGTCCAACTAAGCTTATAATTTAAAGGTAAAGATAGAACGTTATTTGTGATCCTATTGGTCCAGTAATATAAAACACGATATGGAGAGCTATCCAGTATCTAGATTACTTGTTAGGTATCACTAGACCCAGTTGAATGATAGGTCGCATATTCAAGCACATAGACAAGTATTAGGTGATAAACATAATTAAAGAATCAACGATTAATTAAGAAATCGATTTTAAAACAAACCAAACATTAAACTTTCATTAGGATGGCTAATACCCGAGGGTATTAGCCCACAACCATTGTAATTATACAAGCGTAATCAAATAATAAAAATTGAACGATTAAGAGAGTAAAAATTACACGATGTCTTCTATGGATTCGTGATCAATGCTTGACCTTGGTGGCTCTTCTTCTCTTTAGAAATTCGTCTTTTATGAGTATGGTATAAGGAATATGATTTTGCACACTGAAAACCCGTTTTTGAGTCTTCTATTTATAGTGTCTGAAAAAGACTAGATACGCCATATTGAGTAAGGTCAATACAGCGTATAGGACTGTATTCCTTGGAGTGTGCACTATGTTCACAATCAATCAGTAATATCATTCCCAATTTACATTTATTACTGTATCTTTAAATTCTTATCCTGCTAGATATGGCGTATGGAAGCAGAGTGATACGCCGTATTGGGAATTGATCAAACGCGCTTTCTTGTGAAGTCCAGGAGCTGATACGCCGTATCTTCTTTGTTGGATACAGCGTATGTAGTCAGAAAGTAGTAATGTTCAAATATCTTTGTTTTAGCTCCGATCTGTGCGCCTTTTAGCTTGTCTTCAAAAAACACTCCTTAATTACTGCAATTATCAACTTTAAAGCAATTAAGTACCTAATCTTGCAATAATTATATAAAAGCGGTTAAAATAGTTTGGATAAATGATGTTATAAAGTGACGTTATTTGATGTCCTCAAAAACCTATATGTTTATCTAAAGGTTTCAATGCTCTAGCTTGTTCTAAAAGTTCTTGTAGTGTTGCTACATGCTCCTTAGTGACTTTCAGATAATCGCGATGCACATCCCTATTGTTCTTAAAGTACGCATTGATTGGTTCAGACTCAATCTTAAGCAAACCTAGGGCAAGAACTTTTGTGCATTTTTCAATTATCTTCTTGGTATTCAAGTGTGAAGTGACTGATTTTGATAAATCATTTTTCTCAACAACGTTAGGAATAACCTTTGATTTAGGAAACGGAGTTACTAAATAAAGTTTAATTCCTGAAGTTGAAGGTTTAGAAATCATAGTATTCATACTTGTACTATTATGATTCATTTGAGATTCAAAAAATTTTCCTTTTAACTGTGCTCTTAACTTGTTATTTTTAGAAATCTGTTCATTAAGTTTTTGTTGCAAAGAGTCAGTTTGAATTTTCATTTTTTCCCGTGTCTGTTTGATTGAATCATACATCTTTTTATATTCTAATTTAATGTTCTCTTTCCTTAATTAAGGAAGAAACTTGAAAAGTTAGTGACACGTTCTCTTCCTCTATTGTCTGAATCCTAGAATCAACAACAGGTAATTCACACTGAGTCTTTTGGATCATTTGAGCTAAAATGTGTTTCAACTCATTGATTACGTGTAGCTTGTCTTGCAATTGTACTTTTCGATCATTTATCTTAACAAATTAATTATTGATTGTTTTAACCAAAATCTGTTTATTTTTTGTGTCGGGATCATTAAGAATCATTTGTTCTTTATGACTTTGAAAAGCAATATCAAGAGTAATGCTGTATTCCTCAAGTTTTGCAAAACGTTTTCTTAATTCACATAATGATTCGTTTGATTCTTGAAGATCTAAAAACACACGTCAAGATTTTTACACTTTCCACAATTATCAACTTCATTCAACAAACGCAAGTAAGTGCACATATTATCACTAGTGATATTTTCTTCTAAGAGTCGATCGTTGTTGATTAAAAGTTGTTTCTTTTCAATTTCAAAAGATTTCTTTGCCACAAAACATTGATCAACCTCGTCTTCCATTTGTTCAAAAATATATTACATTCTTTAACTTCTATAATAAAGCCTTTTTCAAAAAATTTGAAAGTTTCTTTTAGGTTTTTAGAAAATGGTATGACATCTTCTGTAAAAGCACCTTTTATATCTGATTGCCCCCAACTACCAATTTCATGAGGAGACAACCTAGTTCTTCTCGTGATGCATTCATCGAACTTAGTAAGAAGATCTCGTGCTTTGTTCAGATTCCTGAGAACCTCACTAGTTGATGGGAGTTTTTTTAGCAAAAACTTTGGGTTTTTAAACGGTTACAGGAGGAATTAGTATTGAAAACCAATATAATTGTTCTCCTGGCAATTTTATTTGTGGAACAAAAATCTCATAAAGTTTGTTTAATTTAGAGTAATCAATCGGTTTAGTATTAACAACAGTTTATTTTTCAAGCATTTTTAACCTACTCTCTTCAGCAAGTATCAAAGTTTCCTCAGAATCACACACATATATAGGATTATGTTCTTTAGCAATCAACACAGTTCCATTATATAATGCAGGTTGTTTCTGTCAAGCTTGAGTAAGATACAAAGGATTTTGATAACCAAGAGCTGTCTTATGTGTTTCATCATAAAATGTTTGAGGTTTGGTGAGCATATGCATAGTTTGAGCTGATTGACCAACTTTAAAAACAATGTTTTCAAGTTCCTTTTTTGCCTTTTCCAAATCCACAATTTCAGTGATGTTCTATTCATACTTTCAGACGACTCTTGTTTGAGTGTTTCAAAATTCTTCTTTAGAAAAATAATGTGATTATTTAAATCCTTCATTTGTGTTTCTTGAGAAAAAAATTGTTTTTTTAAAATCTTTTACTTTTCTGTTGTGATCATTAATGACAGTGTATAATTCATGATTTAGATATGCTTCTTGTTCAGAATGACCATCTTTAACTGCATATCCTAAAACTCTGACTCTGTCTTTGTATTATTCAAGCTCATTGGTTAATGATTCAATTTCACTTTTTGACTCTTAATTTACCTTGGTATATTTTTCTCACATGAGATTTATTTGTTCAATTTACAGGATTCAATATCATATAATCCTTTTGTCTTGCAGAGAACATAGTTATCTGCATCATCTCCAATAGTAAAGCATTAAATCAGTTATAAGGAAATACCTGTTGTTCCCTTAAGCTCATCATATGACTCATTAGTAGATACGATGTTTTCAATATATCCCAGCTCTTGTATATTAGAATTAAGCATATCAGAATCATGATAAGTGTCGTAATGTGGTACCTTAGATAGTGTGTTAGAATCATAACAAGGTGCAACCGTGTCATCATTGAGAGAACCAATAGGAGACAAATTTGCCATGAAGATTGCATTTGTTGTAGCTTCGTCATCATAGTCTGAATCATATGCATCAACTTGGTCTGCCTTGAAATTTGTTGTAGCTTGTAACTGGAGATCCTCACATTTATTAGTTTCTTCTAAACTATTAGCTAAGAATCTTGTTGCTCTTCATCCCATACAACTCCTGCTTCTTGTGCTTGAGCAAGTAGCATATTTTCCTTATACTATTCAGAATCTTTCACCCTTTTCCTTACAATACACTGCTTATCCATACGACCTTCACCTTTGCAGTTATAACATCTGATTACCCTTGGTTGATTTGCCCCTGTATTTCCAACTGCATTTATAACCCGTGCTCCTGAAGCTTGATTTTTTCTAGTATTGCCCGCATAACCTTAAGACTGTCTACCTTAAACATTCTGAACCATAACTTGGCCGTTTTGAATTGTAGCTTGAGTTCTTGGATTAGACAAAGTTCGAAGTTGGTTATTCGTAGGAGGAAATTTAGAACGGTACATCAAACTCAAAAAGATCATAGCTTTGTTGAGAGTGGCTATTAGATCATCTGTTGGAAGAAAGGTTGGTATAGCAAGTCTAGTATCAGGTTGATAGTAGGTAGTTGTTGAACAACCGTAGGTGCATGGATTTGAAGTGGTTGTAACTGAATAAGTTGTTGGGTTATTGGAGTGCTTGATTGATAGTGTTGATATGGTTGATAAACTTTATATGGTTGAGGTTGATACTATGTTTGATTACTGCTGTATGAGGGAGGTGGGTTGTAGGTGTTTGCCAGCAAAGCAAGTGGTTCTAGGAATCTTTGTTGCATTTCTCGAACTTTTTAGCGTCTTTTTCATATATTGTTTGAGGAAAGCGTACAAATGATCAAAAGTTACTTTGTGAAGATTTCTTGCTTGTTTAGCTATAGTGACAAACCTACTCCATTTGGGTTAAAGATGATTCACAAACTTCGTGTTGATTTGCATAGGTGCATAGTCATCAAAATCATGTTCATGTCATTTGTAACACCCCCAAAAATGTGTCGCATCGGAGATATGTCCGGGGGCGTTACTTCATAATACAAGAGTACAAGATACAAGAGAACCACCTCTAAATGTGTCGTTTAAAAAGTAATCTCGTTGATTTCTTTGAAATTGATATAACATTTGTCCCATAATTACATCACAATGAAAAGCTTGAAAATAACCCAACGATATTTGATCATTTGTATGTAAGTAGAAATCCATAAATGAAATCTTGTCAATTTTAGACTCCATTGCACATCAAGTAAGCCAAGCATCTAATTCACCTGAGAAAAACATGCTTAAAAGTGTCAACATTAAAGTTGGTGAGTTCATAGAGTTTTGTAAGTATAAATGTAAATGTTGAAATCCAAAGATTTATAAAGTATGTATGACCATTTCAATCCTTATAATAATCGCCAAAAATGTAAGAGTAAATGTAGAACCGAAAGAGTTTAGTGTTTATTGCTTCGCCGCAATATAATGAAAAGTGTTCAGAAATTAGTAATGTTCAATAAGTAGTATGGACAGTGATATCGTTGATTTTCCAAAATGTATGGGTCTACTATAACAGATACAGTACCACATAAATAATATCTACTGTTGCGCTAAGCTCATGACACTGAAGCTCGACATCTATGTATGCAATTTAATGCAAATAAAGGCCCGTGTAGATGTTCAAACCCGTAACATCCAAATTGTTCCGACATGTATGCATTCGTGTTTCAGTACGGTCGAAACTAGTGAGAGCTACTCACCCGAACAGGGATGTCAATCCCAAATAGATCTATTTATACACTCGCGCTTCCTCAACCGGTCCTCCGGTCAAGAATTTAACAGTTCATGATAATGGGCAATGGTGGGTTATGTTACTTAGGCACATGTAAACAGGAGATGATAACCGAAAACACTTGTGTCCAATAAAAATTAACCATTGTATTCGTAAATAGCTTTGAGTACTTAAATCCATAAGTAGAAAAGAGTGTGATATAAATCAAGTAATTGAGTTTGTAATGAGTATGTAAACAATTTCGTAAACGTGTATGCAAATGAGTATGTGGGGGTTGGTTTTTTTTTTTTAAAAAAAGAAAATGTAAAAAAAAGACATGAGTATGTAACGAATATATGAAACCAAGTTTGAATCAACCATGTAATTGTGTTTGTAATGAATTGCAAATCAAGTTATGGTAAACCAAGTGGTAGTTAGTTATGTAAACAAGATATTGTAAAAGGAATATGTAAACAAGTGTATTGAGCATGTGTATTCTCCCCCGAATTTTGAAAGTTAAATGTAAAACAAGTGAAAGAGGGGCTATAAACTCACATCGATGTTGTAGAACGATTGGCAGGAATGCGCATATTAAGCGCCAGACAAAACGGAAATTGAATCGGCTCGACCAAGAAGTTGCGGTTTATCTTAACGGCTATGACCCACTAGCCTAGGATGATGTACTTGGTTTTCCGATGAATGAGCACGTCAACGTGACACGTTGATAAAAGATTTAGATTTAAAGTTGTAATAGTTTGGTGGTTGGTCAAATAGAATAAGTCGAAAGATGAACGCAAAATACGTAATATATTCCCTATATATTACATAATAATACCGTAACAAGGTGTAGAATTATTGAAATCGAGAAATAGAAGACAACGACAACACCCAAAAGAATAATCGAGGTATATAATACTCTACAAGTATTATATAAGAAACGCGAGTAAATAATTGAAATAAAAAGATTTTCGACACTTTTTCAGAAATCACCAATTATTAATATAACGTAATCCTTGATAAAGCTAACACACGTTGATAAATTACGAATTATATAACGATGTTTGTAATCTTATTAACAAAAGTTATGACTTTATCTTCTAGTCGGAAATTATAAAATCATATTTTATAATTTAGTATCTTGTTACGACTTTTAACTCAATTAGTTGACGTCGTTGTAAAAGTTTAATTTTGTTTATTTAACGTTTCCATTTTTATTACGAAACGTTATTTCCTTATCAATAAATGTTTGCAATTTTGTTCCGCGTTTCAATCCACACTAAACGGAGCCTAGATTTGGTTATTAATATAAGTAAAATCAAACACACCCTTAATGGATTATGGAAAACGACATATTTGTTTAACCAATTTAACCAACCATTTAAATCCATTATAATTTATTAAAAAGTTAATATGTTTATAACCGTTAAAAGCGAACCACAAACGCACCCTTTCGTGTCGTTCAATTACCAAACGCACCCTTCGGGTGCCGAGACAAATCAAACGCAGCCTTCCCTGCTAAACCAAACGCACCTTAGTTGTTGAACCCATGAAAACCAAACGCCCCCTAGGCTGACCCGAACAGCCAAACGCACCCCTGGTTGGTGAACCCACCCGAACGCAGCCCCTTTGGCTGCCAACATCAAACCAAACGTTCCCACTCTATGAGACAACGCCAAACGCACCCTACGCCTATGTTATATCACAAACCAAACGCACCCTACTGGTGCTTATTACCGAAACCAAACACCCCGGATGGGTTGAGACAACAACCAACGCAAACCAAACGCCCCCTTGGCTGATACTATGAAACCCAACGCACCCTTTGTGGCTGCTGACCCAAAACCCAACGCATCCTGGTTCGTGTCTTCAACCCGAACGCACCTTTGGTGCTACCACAGCCAAATGCACCCGCGGGTGGGTTTTTATCAAAACCATACAACAATAAAACCATAAGGGTAATATAGTTTGGAGGCATCAAACCGCTACCCTTTGCTCGCTACTAAGAAAGAAAACAACGCACCCTGGTGTTCCATAACCAACCGCTACCCTGGTGGTTGTATTAAAAACCCAATGCAGACCCTTTATGGGTGGTCGTGGTTGTGAGGAGGTGCAGTGGTTGGTGTGGAGAGGGTGATGGTGGCGGCGTGGGATGGCAGCCGCGGCTGAGACAGACGGAGGGGGGAGGCGCGTGGAGGAGAGTGGGTGTGGGGATCGAATAGATCCGGTGATGAGGAGTGTTTTTGGAGTTGGCCAGAAAAGTCCGCCGGAAAAGTTTTCAGACGACGACGACGTGGTGGCAGTGGTGGCCGGCGGCTGGAAGGGGTGGCCGGAAATTGGGGAGAGAGAAGAGTGAGGATTATGTGTGTGTTTATAAAAAGCATGAAATGAAATATTAGTTATAACTTTATATTTATATAAAAAGTTATAAATGGAAGTGTCAAGAGTCTACCAATAGATAGGGGGTCCATGTTAAATTTAATGGGTAGTTTTTGTAACTATCCGGTTCGGGACTCGTTTAGAACAGTTAAACGGTCGATCAATACGCGAAACTTGCGCCATTATTTCCAAATCATTTCACATAAAAACGAGAATTTATTGATAATATTATCTAAATATTTTTATAACATTTATAAAAAAGTTTTCCTTATTTATTTGTGAACCGGTTACGTCCTCGTTCAAAAAGTAAAAAAAGAAATAAATTTTAACCCGAATATTCATGTTTTTAATAAACGTTTTTGAAATAAAATGTTAAATAATTTATTAAATATTTTTATTTAATAAAAAGTGTAAAATTATGATACGTTAATTATTTTCTTCGTTTCTAAATCTCGCGAGGGCATATCCAACACCTTCTGACTGGTTACATCCGGTCTCGTCAAACTTAAAAGTTAATCAGAATAACCGAATTACCTTCAAATTGTATTTAGATCCGAAAAATGAAAACGTGCTTTAAGTGTTCGTTTGATAAATCAACTGATGAATTAATAATATATCCGTTTTCGTTTTCGAATCGAATAATTAAAAAATAAATTCCTTTAGAAGATATAATAATAAATATGATTTATTATTTAAAATATGTTTCCAAAATTTTACCGGTCACGCGGTAATGGCTTTTATGTGACAATGAATGACCAAAAGTCAAAAAGGTCAAGTCAGACTAGAAAAGTCAAAGATTAAAATAGTCCTTTAAAATTCGAAAATTCTCGTATGTTACAGTACCTACCCCTTAAAGAAATCTCGTCCCGAGATTAAATCTGTGTTATCTGATTGTGTGTCCAGGAAAAGATTTAGGATTTAATAAACCGTTTCTAAACAAAACGCTGATAACTTTATTCAGCAAAATTTTGTTGTTTCGACACTTCCCCTTGTACCAAATTTTTTGGCTAAGTTGGACCAGGATATTTAATCCATTAACATAGGTATTTCAAAATGTCATTACAGATCTTATGATTGATATAACCGCGTTATAAAGAAAGTTTTTATAATAGTGAAAATACCAAGAATGTGTTGTCGCGTGAGTATGTTTGTATAAGTTTCTGGATGTCCGAGGATGGTGTCTCGTTTTCTGCTATTTGTAATGTTTGATGATTTACATCAAACGAGGCTTATGGATGTAAGTACCCAACTTACTTGGTAGTACTAGGATGTATCGCGACCTAAGTCTTCGTACTAGTGGCCCGAAATGAATAATCCGACTATCTCTTTCGTCGATAGGTGTTTATCTAGTTCAAGGGGGTTGCATTACCTATTGGATAAAGTTGTACACACTGGGACCGCTCCAGGACCCAACAACCGCGACATAACCACAAAAACTATAACAAGCGGTGACGTGATATTGTACTCAGTCTGTTAGCTCCACAGATAGCTCATGATCGTAAAGATTTGTAACGGCAAAAGTAATAACTTAAGAATGAGATAAGGTAGTTCAAGCGAGGCCTTAAGATTTCTGCTGAGTAGTAAGGCACGATTGTGTTTCTAGACCTTTTTAACGGATTTCAGTGATCGTCGGGTTCGAGTTCATACTCGGGTTACAAAACGTTTATTAAATTGGGTATGTGGTTTGGAAGGTGTGATTATGTAGTTTGATTTGAGTTTTGGTGGTTTGGTTCTCTGGTTAATCGTATGTTTTTGGTATGTTTATTGCCATTAAGTGTGTTGTGTTTATGTGAGATGTTAGTGGTTTTTTACTTGAGTTGGCCGCGAAGATGGCTTGCCATGTTCTTGTATTTAGGTGTTGTATAGTTTGGAAGTTTGGATGGTGGTATTTTAGGTTGTTGACTTTTAGAACATTCAGATTTTACCAGTTAGGTTGTTGAAGCATTTAGGTAAGTCTGTCGTGGATTAAGTTATTGGTTGTTAAGTTTTAAAATATTCGTATTTTATCAGTGACATTGTTCAATCATTTTGGTGGATCTGTGGTGCATGAAGTTGTTATGATTGTCAATGTGCTTTGTTTCTACTATGATCGGTTGTGTTCACGTCCCGACTGTCGAATTGTTCTATGTTTAATTTTTAACATTTTCTGATATGAATGTTGAATATGTTGTTGTTCTATGTTTAATTTTTAACATTTCTAACACTGAAACACACACTAAAACCCATTCTAAAAATACCTTAAAAAACATAACCCACAAACGAACGCACGCTAGCTTACTCATTTTCAAACTGACGTAAGGAGGGGCAGGGGGGATGGGTACCATGACACACAACCGACACCACAAGTGTGTGCCATTTGTTCCACATCCCAATCATTTACTTATATATAATCTTCTCTTTTAACCCATTAACTCACACCTCCTACCAACATGCTTTCATTCTTCCCAAAATCAATAATTTTTTTGTTATTTTTACCACCAACTTCTATTGCCTACATAATTTTTTCTATTAGGGAGGAAGGTGTGGTCGAGGATTTTTCTTCGCCACATTAGCTCCACATCATCAAAAAACACTCCCTTGATCTTTTCTTTCAAGTTCCCTCAACCATTGCAACACCCTCTATCTCTTATATTAATTGGTTTTTTTGTCATTTAAAATTACCCTTAAAACCCAAATACCACTTACAATATACACATAAAAGATAATATATTATTTCTCTTACTTAAAACATTTTGTCTTGACTTGTTATATCACTCGAGAGTATAGTCCAGTGAAAGATTCTTTTCTTTCTCTCCACTATGCTTGGTGTGAAATTTAATGGAGTCTCGCTGACTTGGCTGCTATCTTTTAGGTTTTCCCGACCCACACCCTTGACACTTACCTACATAAATTTTCTCCTGATTGGATGAAATATTAAGAAGGAAATCTAAACTTGAACCAAAGATGTGAAGGTGTTTGATAGAAGGTTTTCTGTCATTAAATGATGTGATATGGTGTCTTTTTGTGTTTGGGGATGATGAGAGATCTATTATGGGTGTAACATGCGGCTGCTGTAGCTTCAGCCCAAAAGAATAAAGGAAGTTTAGAAGCTGAAAGCATCGTTCGAGCAGCCTCAACAAGAGTACAGTTCCGTCTTTTGACAACGCTGTTTTGTTCAGGTGTTTGAGGAGTATATGTTTGATGTTCAATTCCTTCTTCTTTAAAATATGCATGGAGTGTCTTATTTAAGAACTCGGTGCCTCTGTCAGTTTGAACAGTGATTACTTGAGCTTGAAGATTACGTTGAATCATTTTGAGAAAGTCTTTAAGTACTTATGGTGTCTCATCTTTGGTTCTTAGAAAATGAGTCCAAGTGTATCGTGAGTAGTCATCAATAATTACTAGAATGTATTTCTTCCCATTGATGCTTTCAATCCGCATTGGACCACATAAGTCCATGTGAAGCAAATTTAACTATCCTTTAGAACTTGGAACAGTCTTTGTCTTGAATGTGCTTCGTTTTGCTTCACATGAGGAACAAAGTTGATCCTTGACATATTTCAATTTTGGTAAGCCGATAACAATAACTTTCCTTAAAAGCAAGTTGATGGTGTCGAAGTTAAGATGAGAAAGTCTATGATGCCATAACCATGCTTGAGTTGGTGAAGCTTTAGCCATGAAACAGATTGGAGCTGGTAACGTTGTTTCTGGAAGAGATATTGTATAGTGATCAGATCCACGATTACCGATAAGTAAATCGTTTCCCTGAATAACTCTAATAAAATAAGTAGATTTCCTAAATGCAACCTCCAAATCCGTATCACAAAATTGACCAACCGAGAATAGATTGTGGTTAAGGCCTTCGACATAATAAACCCGCTTGATCGTGATATTTCCTTGAACCAAATCCCCATAACCAAGAATTGCAGCAAATTGATCATTTCCAAACTGAACCGTACCATAAATTTCTCTACGAAATTACACAACAACTTGAGGTTTCCAGTCATGTGCTTTGTGCATCCAGAGTCAATAATGAATAGGATGAGTTGAACAATCTGAAAGAGAATTAGAGGACAATGGAACATTTGATAGATTAGATCCTAAATCAGTATTGGGTGTAGAGTCATTAGTTGTCCTAGATGTAGTCTGTATAGTGGGACTAATACTCATTGACATAATGTCTTTCCTAGTTTTAGGCACCCATTTTTTTTGTTTTAGGAGTCCATTTATATCCCGAGGGACATTGTTTTTCTATCCACCATTTCCATGCCTTACTAGTGTTCTCATATATTATCCTAAAGTAACTCTTGGATTTCTTGATAGTGGATTCTGATGCAACTATTTTTTTATAAGGAGTTACAACAGATTGGTTCGCTTGTTTTTTAGGTTTTCTAGTATTAATAAGCACTACTTTAGGCTTCTTAGTTCTAGCATTCACATCATTGATAAATTTAGAAACACAAGCATCATGATTCGAATTAAACATACATTTTTCACAAGTAAGACAAACAGCATTAACATTTGAAGTTCTGGATTGTCAATTGTCATTACATGCAGTTATAGATTTTGTTTTATTAGAAATACTAGAAATCCTATGGTGGTCTTCTACTTCAGTCTTTTTAAACTTCACTTGACTAATGTTTTGCACGACCTTATCTTTCATTTGAGTGCTCCTAAACTGTGGCCTGCTAACCCTAGTTCTGTGAATTACTCATGTAGATGTAGACACGCAAGGATTAGTATTCCTAGAAGTCTGAGGCAACTGAGATGCTCTAGATTGTGTTGTCCTAGTGTCAATTTGGTACATTCCTAGTGTCAATGTGTAGTGACTGGTTTTGATAAACTCTCTGACATATTAGTTTTGGTAACCGACTTTGTATTTGAAAAGGTTTTTCTCTCAAGAGAGTCTGAAAAAAGAGTCAGTTGCCTAAAACTGATCGTTTTAAAATCCTGAGAGCATTTGGTTGTCGAACTACATATGGTTTATCAAACTTAGTATCCACAGATTTTCCTTTAAACTTCTCAATGAGTTTCTTTAACTCACTTATTGCGATGTTCTTGTCTTGCAATTGAGCTCTCAAATCTTGTATTTTGAAATATTGTTCACGTTCTTCTCGAAATGAAATTGATGCTTTTTGTTTGCAAACTTTGTCATTTTTAATTTGTTCTTGACAATGTTGTAAATTTAGTTCAAGAGAAATTGCATGTTTTTCAAGCTTAGCAAAACTTCTTAAAAACTCAATGTAAACTTCTTTTCTTACATTTTCTTTTTATTGGGAAAGCTCATTCGCAATACATTCACATTCTTCAATCTTTTCTAGATACGAACATTGTAAATCAGTTTTTTCATCTAGATTCTCAAAAGAACGAAGAACAGAACACATAATATCATGTGACAAATACTGTTGGAGAAGTATATCATATTCATTTGAAAAATTAGCTTTGTCAGATTCAAGTTCGTCAACCTCTTTTTCAAGTGACTGAACGTACTCTAAATCTGCAAACATTTCTTGTTTAAGATCAGTTTCAAATTGAAAACCATCATTCTTTGACTTTATTGCAAGAGGAATTAGCAGATTTTTCAAAAGCACATTCATACCTTGAATAGTTGGTTGACTCCATTGATTATGTATATGTTTTTCCCAAGCTAAGTCAACAATTTCTTTGAAATGATTTATGTTATTTTTCATTACATTAAAAGCTTGTCTACTCTTGCTTAAAGATTCTTGAGTAGGTAGAAAACGTATGTTTTTTGCAATGTGAGGTTTATATTTAACAAAAGATTTTCTCTATATTTTCTTTCGAGTTTCATTGGCGTAATGCAACTGGTCAAGATATTCTCGTGTTGGTGGTTTAAAAATTTCATAAAGACTGTTTTGCTTTGTGTAGTCATATGGTTTAACAGTTTCCTTATGCAATTTTGATCTACTCTCTTGTTCAAGAGTTAATGTCTCTTCCCTGTCAGGGGAAAATATGTTTTCAAGATCATCTTTGTCATATGGGATCTCATACAAACATGGTTTTCCATATTGAGCTTTCTTGAGGTACTTAGGATTTGCAAAACTCGGTCTTCCATTATATGATGAACTCGGTTTAGGAGCTAACATATGTATGGTTTGAATTGATTGATTTCTTTTATAAACAATGTCGTTTAAAAAATTTACTTTTTTTCCACCACAATCAATTTTTCAAGATCTTTTTCTTCCTTAAGTTCGAAATCCTGTATTACCTTATTTTTCTCTTTGATAAGACTTTCATATCGTGAAGTTGTGAAAAAATTGTGTTTTACTAACTCGTTTTTTCTTTGACAACAGAAATTTCATATCCCTTTCGTTCAATTACTTCATTTTGGTCTAGTTTCATTGTGGAGTAATAATCTAGAGTTTCTTTCAACTTTTCGTTAAGGTGAGTCTTTTTCAATATGTACAATTCAATTGTATCTTTTGTACTTGGCAAGCTCAATTCTTTGTTATAGATGGTGCACCTAAGCCCTTCTATCTCTTGTTTTCTATTAGACCCTCAAGAATTATTATCTGCACTCTTTTTTAATTCATGAGCGAAAGCATGAGTTTGATTTCTTTAATTGCTTTGAATCTTTTTGTTTTCATTCAGTATCAAGTTTAAATTTGCAAATTTAATTTGAAAGCACTATCGCTATCATTACATTCCTTCTACACTTTTTGTGGTATCCAACTTTAAGATCCGCCAATCTTTAGTTGTAAGGTTAAGTTACTTTGGATAATGCCAAACAATATGGTAGAACTTTGTTGTAATACTAAAGAGTATGCGGTTTACTCTTTATTACTTAAAAGACTATTAACATAACAGTATACTGTCATGAACAATGATATTACTGAAAAGTCCAATATTATCTATTATCATAATAGAGTACTCTGTGTTGTACTAGGGTTTACAACCCTTTGAAGGTTATATCAAAAGTCTTATGTAATCAACATAATACACTTTGGATCCTTTATACACTAAGGAGTCCTGTACCAGATTAACTACAATAATCTTCTTATAATTCTATTTCTGTATTCGTATCTTTCTAACTATATATCGATATATCTGGAATAAGTAATACAATATCTCTTGTCACTGTCTTTTTCTCTTGTAGCAGTCTTATTTCATCCTAAAAGTCTTAAGTCCTTCAATAGTATTAAGTTTAGTACTAGCAGTTACTATCTTACTTAAGCTAGTACTATCTGGGTTAGTACTGGAGTTGTCGGTAACTTGAGCATAGTACTCAACTCTTGGCTTGGTCTGTAGTTCGAAGTATGAAGACTTTTTATTACCAACAATCCTCCCCTAAACTGCCACGATTTTTCCATCCAAAAATCATTTAAAGGTTTTCTTGAATTAAAACTTGTTTTTCTGAGAGGATTCCTTCCCTACACTTAATCTTCTGAGTCTTTTAGCCTGCATTGATTATCTTCCTAAAAAGGTTCTCTGGATATTCAGTTTATCTGATCCACCAAGAGCTTTGCGACCCAACTTCAATTAAGTGATTCCCCTTGACAAGGATACTCCTTATATACTCAGCATGTAGATGGTTTATTTCCTTCTCTGTTGACACTTGATGCATCTCTACATGAATATATAACTTCTAAGTTAAATAATGGATATTTGCTTTTGAAGCTTCTTAATCTACTTCATCTGTATTTGGTTCAATTATTTCTTCAAACCTCAACCCATATAATTCTTTCTTAGTCATTCTATTGGTTTCTGGTGAATTGAACTTACTCTTTAACCATGAGTACCACCAGCATCACTATGCCATCCCTGTTAAAGGCTTTCAGCAATATCCATCAAAGAAGTGATGTACTCAATATTGTTTTCCAACTTTGATGATCTTCAGTATTCTAGTGCCTTCCTTAAGTGTAAATTCCCAGTCAATTTTTGGTATTCTTATTTTATAGTCTTCAACTTTCATACATTTCTCTAGAAAATATTATTCTTTATTTGTGATAGCTCTTCTTGTGACGGTTCATAGACCTTCGTTATCTATTGGTTCTTAAGCTAGTTCTGAACTTTCACATTGTATTTTGCCTCTTAAATCTTTCTTGATCAAGTTTTCTTCTTGCAGCCCTTTTGAACTTCCTGCTGTAAATCAGGAAACTACTATGTCAACTTCACTCTCTATGGAACAAAAGTGTTTACCTCCTCATTGATTGTTATCATACAAATCGTGATTCATCTTAGGAATACACCTCTATAACTGCTGCAGTTGTATAACCTCCCATGTTCTTGATATAATTAGACATATAGGTCCTCTGTTGAGCCTGTGTGGGTGGCTTGTTCCTCCTTTCTTCAGCTCTTTGTGCAGCAAAATACCTCTTTCTCTGGTTGATAAGCTTGCATATCATTCTTGCTTGTTTCGCTTCAGTGTACTTTCTCTTCCCTCGCTTGTATCCTCTGCACTTTATCTTCTTTAGCTTCAATTCTAGCTTGTATGTTTCATGATATTGAACCTAATCCACGTGACTAGATTTTGAGGCGTCTCATAGCATCTGTTGTTCTTGATCCTTATATCTAGGTATAATAATAACAAATAATATAGATACCAATGCAGCGTAATATAATAAAACATTGATTCATTGTTATTTAATAATAGGTTTTATTATCAACGTTTCCCCAAGCCTCAATATTTTTTGATCAGAAATTATTACGGTTTCCTATTCTAATACGGTTACCTATCTCTAACAGTAACAGGGATTAAGGAAACCTTAATTACCTTGAGGCTACACCACACAACTAGACGTCTACATTTACCCTTGACACACACACACACACATGTTCTTTTCTGTGTACATCCAAATCTACATGCCTGGAACCTCCTTTTATAACATAAGGAGTCTAAGACTTACAAAAGAAGAAAAACATTAGACAACTAAATCTTTTAAACATTAAGGAATATCTTTTGTTATCTTTTTCTTCTTAAGGAGATCTTCTAGAATCTTTATATTCTCATACATCTTGTAGAATTCTTTAATGACGATTTTGATCCTTTTGTTTCATTCTTTTGTTCTTTTGTCTCATCAAATCTATAATTCCCAACAATCTTCCCCTATTTGATGATGACAAAACAAACAATGTTCTTGCACAAACTTCATCATAAAGCCTTTAATCAAAGCTTCCCCTGAAGTTGAGATCATGGATCTCCCTAAATGAAACAAAACTTCCCTTTAATCAAATTTCCTTTGTACCATGCCACACCAAAGATCTATAAGTTGTAAAATGTACTTGTTAACGCCTTCTTCCCCTTTTTGTCATAATCAAATAGGGAACATATGAATATAAGCAACTTTTATCTTGACCACTAAGAACCAATATCACGCTTCTAATCCAAGCCTTCTAACTCCTCAAATTACCCTCCATGACGCACAATAAGAAAAATGAACTTGAGTAGTAGAAACTCACACTAGCAGTAGTAATAATGACTAGCAATAGTAAAAACCTTCACCTCAATGTCACTTGTAAATGGTTAAACATTTTAACAATAAGCTTCCCCTGAAACCCATATGTTAACCATTTCATGAATCTT
This sequence comes from Tanacetum coccineum, assembly GCA_026074375.1. Classification (NCBI taxonomy): domain Eukaryota; kingdom Viridiplantae; phylum Streptophyta; class Magnoliopsida; order Asterales; family Asteraceae; genus Tanacetum; species Tanacetum coccineum. The sequence goes on from BQNB010000112.1 coordinate 58,140, forward strand.
TGATTATATAGGCTTTATGTAATAATTACTGATGAAGAAAACTAAGTATAACCAACTTGATGCTAAAGTAGAATAACCCAAACTTGTGTCTTATATCTTGTACTATCTACGTAACGTCAAACTCATACCAAGACCAAAGTATAAGTAGATCACAACCTCTTGACAAAATCCTCATCTTCTATGAGACACTGAGAACAACAACGTAACTCATTATAGTGATAGCAAATGTGAGCATTGAGCACCATAAGTTTGTAAATCACACACCTTTGCTACATTTGTCAAGTCTTTGTCACATCGTTTCTAAGCACGAACAAGTTATCTCTAAACGTTGTAAGCCATTTGAGATATGATAAGAACACGTACCCAAGTAATTCTACTTCAACTTCAAATAGGTTATAAACAATCTTCTTCGTAACCAATTAATCTAATAAATCCAAAAACGAGCCATTAAACGTTTAAGAACATTTAAAATAAACCCCAATCTGTTAGCTTCCCCTTAAATGAAGCATCCTGGTTAATTCGAGATCTAAACCATGTGCGTGTCATCCGATATCTGATGAAGCTAGCAGTATAAAGTCATTTGAGCCCGAGCAGTAGTAACTGCGTTTAACACTAGTAGTAGAAACCGATAAAAACAATAGTAATATCATGAAGTAGTAGTAACCAATAATACTAGCAGCATTAACTAATATCTTTTACCAAAAGCAGTACTAAGTAATTGTTGGCAGCATTAAATAAAACTGACAGTACTAATGTTGCACATACTCACGAACCAACAGTACTAACCAATGAACACCATAAACATATCGAGCAACATTAACATATCTTGGCAGTACTAAACATATTCCATACCAAAATCATAACCACAAACTGCTCCTTCTAGAAACTAATCATTCTCCAAAATCTTCACAGCAGTAACGAAGTATACAAGCATTACTAAATTACCTTTGGCAGTAGAAACTAATGATAACAGTAGTAACTATTTTTCTAACAAGAACCTGCTGTCTTCAAAACCTTGTATCGACTGATCCATGACACAAACCTGTCAACCAAAAGCATCCAACAATAGCATACAATCAAACCTGTTGTAACACCTTCTTCTTGTCAATACCTGCTGCGACTCCCAAACTAGCAACAACTAGTACCCATCTTTAATTCAAACCTTAAACCAACGTATTAGGGTTTTTACTTCAAAGCAGATCCAGTGCCTCTTTTAAATAAACCAATAAAGTTTTGCCTCCTAAACCTTGTCGCAACTAGTTTCCTTAAATGTGAAAAGAATCAATCGAATAGAGAGCATACCACAGTAGAATTTCATAGCGAATGACAGAAAAATATCCAGATTAATGCTTATAAAACCCTAAAATCCAATCAGCACAAAAATGAATTCCTTACAGGTTTGTGTCTTTATAGGTCTTGTTAAAACCTTGCGTCACAAACTGGTCTTGAAATAGCTACTGAATTAGGGTTTGTTCAAAAACCCTAGTTTTACCGATTATCTGTCGAAAACCAGAAACACGAAACCCTTGTTTTGTCGCACAACCTGCTGCTTCTCTTTTTATTGCTTCAAAAGACTCTTCAGAACAGCAATCCTTCTTATGTTCTCTTTGAATTCGTGTACTTGTAAACCATACTTCCTGTTTTACCGAATTAGGGTTCTTAATTAAACCTTAATAATACTGTATGCACCTTTTACATAAAAACAATAAATAAACACGATAGTAAAACCTTCTGAATCCTAGATCAATAGCCCCGTGGCTCTAATACCACCTGATAGAACCTAAACACGTGATAGATTCTAAGATCGTTTATAGCTCAGATTGTTTAGATCTTTATATCTAGGATAATAATAATAACAAAGAATATAGATGCAATGCAGCAGAATATAATAAATACTATTCAATGTTATTTAAACAATGTTTTATTATCAAATGTTTCCACCAAGCCTCAATATTATTTGATCAGAATAACACAGTTACCTATCTCTAACAGTAACAGGGATCAAGGATAACCTTGATTACCTTGAGGCTACACCACACAAACTAGACGTCTACATCTCTTGACCTTGGCACACACACACGTTTTCTTTTCTGTGTACATCCAAATCTACACGCCTAGAACCTCCTTTTATAACATAAGGAGTCCAAGACTTACAAAAGAAGATAAACATTAGACAACTAAATCTTTTAAACATTAAGGAATATCTGCTGTTATCTTTTTCTTCTTAAGGAGATGTTCCAGAATCTTTATATTCTCCTACATCTTGTAGAATTATTTAATGAAGATTTGGATCCTTTTGTTTCATTCTTTTGTTCTTTTGTCTCATCAAATCTATAATTCCCAACACTTCCCATTCTTTAACATTTAAAGACCTAGCTGCTTCATGTACCTTAGAAATCCTCTGCCTCTCTTCTTCCCCAAGTTCAGCTTGCAATCTCACAACTGCTTCAAAATCAAGTCTTTTTTGTTCCTGCTGCAACTTTGTCTTGGTCTGTACAGTTTCAGATTCATCCATTTTACCTTTACCTTTGTCTTTGGTTGCAATCTTCCTGATATACACTAGTGTCTTAGCCATAGTAATGTCATCAGCAGTAGAAACTCTAGTATTTCTTATAGGACTGGCAGTACTAACAGCTACACTAGCAGTAGTAACTGCTGCACCAGTAGTAGAAACTGGCTCAGCAGTACTAACATCTTTCTCAGTAGTAGAAACTTCCTTAGTAGCATCAAAATCAAAGTCAAACTCCATATCATGCTCATACCTCCCCTGAATCTCTACATCATGTTATACCAATGAAATTCCAAGATCTTGATCAATTTCAGCTATCTTCCTCCCCTGTTTGGAAGGATCCTCCAAATCATCTTCATCATCAGAGACAACAATTCTTGCCCTTCTTCTAGTTTGGTTGGACTTAACTGTTTTCTCCAACTTTTTCACCTTCTTGATAAGCTTAGTATAAGCAGTACCATATATTTGCTTGGTCTGCTTTAAGTCTATCTGCAAGCTCTCCACTTTCTTTGACAATGTTATACAGAAAACCATCAATTCTTGTTGTGTCATACTGCCCTCATCACTTCCAAGTGTGTTAACTCTCGGGAGAGGTGAATCATGGGGCATGGTAGGGGTCTTATTAATGTTACCACAGCCCTGTCCTGCTTCTAAGCTAGTGACAGTAGTGGTAGCCCCTCCATATCTAACATCTACACCTGTAGAAGCAGCCACATCTGCTATAGGGGTCTGAGTAGGAGATTTGGGCTAAGGAACCACATATTCATGTCTGGTTGTTCTCCTAGATATTGGTGAAACTGGTGGTTGTGAGGTTGATGGAGCACTAGTGGGTGTGTGATGGGACTCAACTGGGTGTGTTGATCCTTCACCCTGAACAACTGGGCCCTGAACATTTATTGCAGGAAACAATGGGATGTTTTCCCCAGTATAACCCTTAGAAGCCCTCTTCATATTGCTAAAAAGTTTTTGAGTGTGGGTAGGAGCAATATAAAGTCTTGTGTGAGGTTGAAGCAGTCTCTTGTGCTTATTCAAAAACAATTGAATAAATCTTGGATACATTAAAAATTTGTGTTTACTATCTAAGTTTTTCACCATACCATCAAAAATCAGTTTAGAAATGCTAATTGGAGATGCCTCCTAACAGATCCCTCAGTAACAGTCTTAACTTTGCCATCTATTGTAGCAGTTAATTCTATTTCTCCATTATCAAGTGTTTTGGCAGTAGCAGTTTGCCAAAACTGTTTGATGAGAGAAACATAGATAGTAGGATTTTCAGAAAGATCATACCTTATGTGACTTGCATTGAGGAAATTCACTATTTGGTGAAATTCTTCACTTCCCTCTGGTTTCTTTAAGTAGGTGACCATGTTGTGTGTGTCACAGAATTCCAAATTCGCCATTGTTGATTAAGAAAAGTTCGATTAGGGTTCTGGGAAATGTTCGTTTAGTAAGTATGTGTTATGGAAAGTCAATCAGATATATAGATAGACACTTAAGGTTTTGAATTGAACCAGTAAGTCTGAATAAAATCAATTCTTTATCTTTGAATAAAATTCTAATGAATTTCAAGAAAGATTATGTAGTTTATCCAAATTAAAGGAAACCTATAACAAAGTAATTGGTGAACTATCTCAACGGCAATAATTAATAAAGAAAAATCGGTTTATTGCCCCAAACAATACTAACGGTAAGCCCTACATTACAAATTTAGCTAGACAATACAAAATTAAAAAAAAAGCCCCCCCCTAGCAGTACTAATAAAAAGCCTAGCCGTATTCAGCTTTACCCATCCATCAATATTAAAACCCAAATTTTCTTTCAAAACAATACTACACTCTTACATTGAAGGGAATTAAGTGTAAATGGAGACACAATAATCATTCGGTTGCATTTAACCTCTGGTTGTGTGAGAACCAATGATTTTAGTATAAATACTGCCTGTGTTCAGATAAACTCATTAAAAGAGCCTTCTTGACAGTTTTCCAGCTCAGTGGCAGGTGTTACCTCTAACATAACTTTAATAATACACGTTACACATGTTCTCTTAAACCAGATGACTGTAGACTAACACACTATCAAATGATGAATGTAAATATTGAGTTAGATCAATTGGTTACTATCATTACAAACTAAAGAAGCCAATCAATTAGATGATTATTATAGCAATGCCCAATAAGCTATCATTAGGCTCACTGGCATACAGAAGGTTGAATATCCAAGAAAAGAAATTAAAGACATCCCCAACTCAGGAGAAAACTTAAGCATAAACCCTTTGCAGAGTTACCCTAATCCCTCTATCATTACTTCAACGCATATTTTCCTCTAACAAACTCACAAATCTAGCTTTTTCTATCCAGAAAGTGAATTAAGTCCAAAACCAAGAAACACAATCCAAAGCATTTTCTTCTTAACAATATTAATTATTACTAACAGTTTTAACTAGCAGTCTTAAGTATAACTAACAGTACTAGTTATACTTAGCAGTACTAATTGATAAAAGTAACAGTACTAATCCTTTACAAAACATTACAAAGACACAAAGAGATTAAAACTTTAAGGATTTAGCATTCCAATACTTGCAACCAAGTACATAGAAACCCTTCCAACATCGAGGGCTTTTTGTAAGAAGTCTACAAAAATGTATCTGTTTATATTTTAATAAAACCACTTGAAATAACATTTTAACATTGCAGTCTCAGTTATAAAAAAAGATGACTAATCTCTAATGTGTTATATTGTTAGAGTGTAAAACGGATCTTAATAATACATATCGTAATGTTATTATTAATATTAATCTTGTGTGCATAAAATTATACTCATAATCCAGCATTTGATTCTGAATCCAGAGTACTTGTCCACAACAACTACACAACACATATTCAGGCTTCAGTAAAGGAAGAGCAACCACAGTTTGGCTTCTTGCATGGTCATGGAAAATTAATCTCACCTAGGAACTAACAACCTCCTGTTGTAGACTTCCTATCTAAGCTTGCTCCAGCATAGACCACTATCAGAATAGCCACCCGTCAAAGGAAAGAATCTCTAGGAAACCAAAGGGCCTAATTTTTAGGTTGGGACCATTTAGTTACCAAAAATCTTTTCACAACATGTAAGTGTGAAACCTTAGGTGTGACTTAGAATCAGGCACATGTACATACTTCAAACATAATGTCTGGTCTGGATGATGTAAGATACATCAATAATCTAATCATTGACATGTAGAGATGAATATCAACATCATCACCATCTGAGTCCTTGAGCAAAGTCTTTTTTGTATCCATTAGGGTGCTAGCTGTCCTGGCATCTGTAAAACTAAATTTTCTCAATATGTCTGCTACATATTTATCCTGACTGATAAATATTCCATCTTATTTCTGCTTCACTTGCAACCCTAAGAAGAAAGTGAGTTCTCCCATAGAACTCATCTAAAACTTGTCATGCATCAGTTTCTCAAACTCAGTACACAACTCCTTCTTTGTATAGCTAAAGATAATGTCATTAACATAGACATGTACAAGCAAAATATCCCCTTTTTGCTTCTTGATAAACAAGGTCTAATCTATCTTTCCTATGTGAAACCCATTGTCCAATAAATACTTAGCCAAGGATTCATAACAGGCTCTTGGAGCTTGATGCAAACCATAAAGTACTTTCACCACCTTGTAGACTTTTTCTGGATAGTCATGATCTTCAAAACCTGGAGGTTGACATACATATACCTCCTCTTTAATCCTACCATAAAGGAAAGCACTCTTCATATCCATCTGATACAACATAAATCCCATAAAGGAAGCATAGGCTAAGAACAGCCTTATTGCTTCATTTCTTGCTACAGGGGCAAAAACTTCATCATAGTCTATGCCTTCTTCTTAGTATTACCCTATGCACCAGCCATGGCTTGTTCGAAACACTAAATGCCTCATCTCATCTTTCTTGTTCCTAAAGACCCATTTTGTACCAATAACCTTCTTACCCTTAGGCAAATCACTAGTACATAACCTTTGTGTAGCCTAAACTTAGAAGCTCTTCCTGCAAATATGCTTCAACCCAACTAAATTCACTTAAGCTTTGGCAACCCATTTGGGTTCTTCCTTGATAGGAAGCAAGCAAACAGACAAGTATAAAGTTCTTTATGAGTTTTCCCTTCATAAACAGCACTAATAAACCCTTGTTCATTTGTAGTCTTTGTCATTCTCCTTGTTTGTACACCAGACTGTACATCACCAATCACATGATCAAGTGAATGATCTTTATGGATTCTTGTATTTGGAGTAGAAGGAACTATATATGTGGTAGTAATGTTGCTCATATTCACTTATGTTTCATCACCAAAGAAATCAGCATGTGTGGCTTCAAGTGTAACATTATCTCCTAAAGAAAACATGACTGGTTCAGTATTAATACTTGGCCCAGCAGTATTAACATCTTGAGTACTATTTTCAGGCCTCTCTTGATCATTATTTCCACTTTCTTTACTTACACATGCATCCTCTTTCTTTCTAGCATCACTAGAAGGTTGCGATTCATCATTACTAGCATTCTTTGAAGAAGAATCAAATAGTGAACCATATTTCCACAGTGGCATCAAAATGTAATCTTGGCTAGATCTTTTCTCCTTGCTAGAATGACCTGCACCTAGGGTCTATTAAACGAACTGAAACGATAAGGCGAACCGTTCGAGCTCGTTCGGCGGGAAAGCTCGTTTTTTGTTCGGTTTAATTTAATAATATTAACGACAAGACCAAGAATTTATGTTCCGTTTATCTAAATAAATGAACATGAACAAATGCTTTCGTTCGTTCATATTTATGTTCGAGAACTTCTGTTATATGTCCCGTCGCCGATTTAGTTCATTTATTTCGTTTCTTGTACGTTCGATTTATTTTCGTTCGATTAACATCCCAAATGTTAAAAAAATAATAAATTATATATCAAGTATTTTAAGGTCCCTAACAATAATATATTAATATAGTACTTAAGTATTTATTAATTTCCTTATGTAAGCATCGACTATGCATACTAATGATGCTAGTATAGTAATATGACTATATTTTAATATCAGCTAGGATAAAAGAAGTATTCTAAGAAACCATATTTGTGGATAATGAATTCTATATAAATAGAGATAAGATGATCATATGATTTGATTAAAGTAAACAACGTTGGGTTCACGCTCGTTAATGTCCGATTTTGCGTATTATATATTATCGTTTATGTTCATTGATGTCTGTTTATGAGCTCATTTAATATACGTTTAACGTTCGTGTAACTATTATGTTTATAAAAACCGAATATTTCGGTTCGGTTTCGGTTTTAGCCAAAAACCGACCCAAACCAAACCGTGCACACCCCTAATCAACACCACTTTATGTACTTACACCTCCATCATCCTTCTTTTCAGCATCACTAGAAGGTTGTGGTTAGATCCTGTCTCCTTACTAGAATGACCTGCACCAATACTTTCTTCTGTACCTACAAAATCATTAGAGTTTGTACCTGCAACAACTGGTACATAATTCATTAATTTTGTTAGAACATCAATGTCAAACAGCCACTTTGGTCCATCACCTGCAACAATAGGCTTATCCTCCAAGAACCTAATATGCAAGGTTTTTTCTACTTTCCTAGTTCTAATGTTGTATACCTTATAAGCTTTACTATTCAATGAGTATCCAACAAAGAATCCATCATCAGACTTTTCATCAAACTTGCCTAAAGAATCTAAGGTATTAAGAATTGTAACATGACACCCAAATGGTCTCATGAAGCTTAGAGCAGGTGTTCTACCTCTAAACAGTTCATAAGGGGTCTTGTTATGAGGCTTAACTACTAGTACCCTATTCTGTCCATAGCAAGCAGTATTAACTTCTTCGGCCCAAAATGTAGTAGGTAACTTAGAGTCAGCTAACATGGTTCTAGCAGCCTCAATCAGTGTTCTATTTCTCCTTTCAGCAACACCATTTTGCTGAGGAGTTCTAGCTACACTAAATTCCCTCTTAATGCCTTTCTTTTCACAAAACTCACTTATAACTCTATTTTTAAACTCTGTTCCATTATCACATCTGATTATCTTAACTTTCTTATCAACTAGATTTTCTATCTGAGTTATAAAGCTTTTAAGAATGCCATTAGTTTCATCCTTAGATGCTAAAAAGAAAACCCAACTAAATCTGCTATAATCATCAGTGACAACTGGACAATATTTCTTATTCATTAAGCTGCTCACAAAAGTTGTACCAAACAAGTCTATATGCAACTTGAATAAAGGCTGAGTAATAGAGTTTTGAATTTTAGATTTACAGGAGGCTTTGTGTAGTTTTCCCTTAAGGCAAGCAACACAAGTTTGGTTATTTTCAAAATATTTTATAGGTAAACCTTTCACAAGGTTGTCCTTAACAAGTTTATTAATAGTTTTAAAATTTACATGACCTAGCCCCCTATGACATAGCATTGATTCATCAAGTGTGGCCTTTGCAACAAGACAAGTTAAACTTTCTTTAGGAACAATATTCTTTATATCAACACTGTATATATATATATTGTTCTTTCTAGGAACTTTAAGTAAAACCTGACTTTCATCAGCTAACTTAAAGTCAGGAGACAGAACAAAACATCCAATGTCAGTAAAAAGAACACTATTTTTTTTGTCACACATTTATGAGACACTAAAAAGGTTAAACTGTAACTCCCTGACAAAGTACAAATCCTTAAAATCAAGTTTACCAGTTTTAAGAGTTCCTTTACCAGCAATTCTTCCTCCTTTGGCTCCTCCCCCAAATGTAACATATCCTCCATCAAATTCTTTGAAATCTGAGAGATAGGACATATTGCTTGTCATGTGCCTTAAGCATCCACTGTCAACGTACCCTTGATCTTCTTTTTGTGGATGACACTGCACATAAAAATAAGGAAATTAGTTTCCTTTGGGGACCCAAGCCATCACTGACTTGGATCTGCCTCGTGCATCAACATAATTATGTCTCTTGAAAGTAATTGATGCACTGTCAAGTTTAGTAGGTCTCCAAACCTAACATGTTGAGGCCTTAACAGCATTAACCTGATTTGCCCTGATACCATTAACTACTACTGAATTTGGCCTAGCAGTATAAAAAATTCCCTTAGCAGTATTAACTTTTTGGCTAAAATTTTTGTTAGTTAATGTTGTTTTTATTTGATAAGGCCTCTTTATAGTTGATTGTGCTGATTTAGAAAAACATGACATTGGTCTAGCACTATAAACTGTAGTTTTGGGATGAGCAGTATTAACAGGCCTAGCAGTATTAAGTGGTCTTAGGCTAGTTTTCATTAAAACTGCTTTTGGAACTATGTTCCTGTAAGCACTGGGGTGAGCCTTTTTAGTAGAATAATTGTAATTCACCCATGTATAATTATTCCCAGATACCATCCATTCTCTTTGATGGTAATTGCAGTTAGCCTGCACATGGTTAAAAATTCCACAAACAAAACAAGCTTTATTGTACATCACAAAGGCTTCCTAGTTGTTAGGACTTTTGATTATTCTAGTTTCTTTGATTTCCCCTAGGAGTTTGTGACTTGTACATTTCAGCATACTTAACTGGTTTCTTAACTGGTTTTTCTTATTGTTGAGGTCTAAAAAAATTTATCTTAGCAACAGTAGGAAAAACAGTTTTCTTCTCAAACTTATCATTTGACACCAACTCCTTAACCAATGAGGCATCAGGAGATTCCCTAACCTCATTAGAAGTATCTTCACTAACACTCTTACTAGTCTTAGGTCCATATCCTTCAAACTTAGGTTGTTGGAACTCCTCTAAACCAGAGTTGGATAAATTAAGGTTTGGGGGTGAAGATAACCCTGTAGGAGGAGGTGGAACAACATTATAGCTTACAAACCCTAAACCCTTTCTACTTTTATCAGGTATCTGACTCCCTATTAATTTGTCTAGACTCTTAGAAGCATTATCGAATTTTTCAATCTTAAGTTGATTGCTTTCTTTTTCTTGCTTAAGCTTTTCTAACTCACTTTCAAGCATACTAATTTCTGAGTCCTTATATGAGATATCTCTTTTTAAAACAGCAAGTTGCTCACAAAATAGAACCTCATTCTTTTTGTAAAAGATACATTGTTCTTCTACAGTTGCTAACCCTCTTTTATAAGTAGCTAGATTGAACTCAGATTTGTTAAACTCTATTCTTAAATCATCAAGTTGAGTTTTAAGAGTTTAAAAGCTTTTTAGACAGGTTTTGGAACAAGTTTTATCATTATGTAACTCAGAGTCTAAAGAAGCCATAAGAGCCATGTCTGTAAGGACTTCTTCATCTGCCACAAAGCTCTAGTCAAAACCAGCTCCATCAATAACCAACACGGCTTTAGAAGAAATTTCTTCCACATTGATAGTCCTTCTAGAGCTGTCTTGATTCTTGCTCATGTTATCTGAATTCCTAGGTCCTCTGCATTCCCTTGCAAAGTGTCCCAACTTGTGACAGTTGAAACACTCCACCTTTGACTTGTCATATCCAGTTGTGTCACTCTCATTGATAGTAATCTTTCTACCAATTTTCTGAAAAAACTTTCTTGTCCTCATGCTCAACAATGCTAACTGCCACTTCAAATCCATCTCTTCTATGTCATCTTCATGGATTTGTTCAAGGTCCTCATGTATAAGTTGAGACCCATTTGGTTGATTGGCCAAAAATGCATAAATAGTGGTATCACTTAAGTTAGCAGTACTAACTTGAGTACTAGCAGTGCTAACTTAAGTGCTAGCAAGGCTAACTTGAGTGTTAGCAGTACTAACACGATAAGCAGTATTAACTTTATTAGTACTGTTAGAGGATGATACAAAGGCCACATTCTGAGAACTTGAGCTTGAGCTTGCAGTTCCTTTAACTTCTTGATCAACAATTTTGAAATTGTTGTAGAGATCATCAATGCTCATTGTGTCTAGATCAGGTTTATTCCTCCAGACCATAACATAAGTATTCTACTCAGAAGGCAGACTTCTCAAAAATTTCAAACTAAGATCTTCTTGTGAAATATTTTCACTAAGGATAGCCAACTGACTTACAATCTTCTAAAGCCTGTTAAAAATAGAATCAAGAGACTTTGTGCTGGGAGCACTAAAGTTCTCATACATTTGTTTCAGATGAGTCTTCTGAGTCTTCTTTGTGGCATCATTACCACCAAATCTTGTTTGTATAGCAGCAAACAAAGTCTTGGCATCCTTGTACTGATTAAAAGTCAGTAGATGTTCATTTGGAAGTGCCATTAGTAACATACTTCTTGCCTTCACAACATTCTTCTTTTGAGTCTTTTCATCAGCAGTGACAGGACCGGGTATTAATGTAGTTGAGGAACCATCAGCATTTGTTGTTGTTTGAGCTACTGGTTTGAATAAGTTTCCATTCTCTATGACATCCCATAGAGCACAGTCTTGTACTTGAAAGTATTGCTCAATTCTTAGCTTCCACATATCATATTCACCCTATTTGAGAAGAGGAAACTTTGCAGTAGTATTGGTTTGGGCAGCTTCTAGATCTATCTCTTCCTTGTGAGTAAAGAGATCTTCTTGTTAGTTTCTTCTAGATCAAAGTTTCAGAACACAAGCTCTGATACCACTTGTTGATCCCAAACTATGATTAATTCTTTAGCTTGTAAAGGTTACGTTACCTTGGATAAATCCAAAATAACATTAACTACGGTTGAAACTTTGTGAATACTAAAGAGTATGCGGAATCTAATCTTTAATACTTAGAAGAATATGAATGTAACAATGAACTGAATGAACAATGTATAACTGAAAAGCTCCAATATTATTATGAATAATACGAGTACTCTGTGTAGTACTAAGGTTTACAACCTTGAAAGCTATATATGAAAAACATATGAATCTGTTGTACATTCAAAACCATAACCTATGATATCATTTTATACACTAAGGTTTCCTTTACAAGATAACTACAAATATTCTATATTGTTAAACTTATACGTATCTTTCTAACAAAATAGAATATACTCTCTGAATATTTCAAGTACATATCACTTTCCAGCGTCTTTATCCCTTTAGGTAGTCCTTTATGCAGTAGTCCTTAAGGTCACTATCAGCAGTGTTAATTAATACTAGTCATACTAACTTTTTTCTAGCATACTAACTAGTTAGTACTGCAGTTTATCTTAATCAGTACAAAGCTTGGCATGGCCGTACTAACTAAGGATAATGAGTTTAAATCCCAACAATCCCTCCCCTAAACATCTAGTTAACCTCCTAATCATCAGTTTTCTTTGAATTAAAAACCTTGTTTTCTGAGAGGATTCTTCCAAACACTTCATCTTCTGGCTTTTCAAAACCCTGCAGTGAAATATCTTCCCTATGAAGCTCTCTTGAACATCTCATCTATCCATTTCCACCAAGAGCTTTAAAACCAACATCAATGTGAGAGTTCCTCTTGACAATGGATACCCCTTCTCTACCAGCATGTAAATGTCAATTTCATCCTCAGTAGACACATGATGCACTCTACATGAATCATATAGCTTCCAAGTTAAATTATCATGAATATGATTTTGAAGCTTCCATAATTCATCATCTATATCTGGTTCAAACAATCTTTTCAACTCAACCCATATTTCTCTTTCTATGTCTTCTATTGTTTCAGTTTGATGTGAACTTCTCTTTTACTAACTCTAACAGCTTCCATAAAGTCTTCTTGTCAAATCTTTTAGCATATCATAAAGAATTTGATATACATCAGTATTGATTAACAACTTCTGATGATCTTCCAGTACACTCCAAGATTCCTAGACTCTTTCAGTGTAAATCCCCAATCAATTATAGATACTTGGTTTTAAAGCATTCAACATTTATTTCTTGCTCTGGAACTATTATCATCATTTGCTGTATCATTTCTTGTGATAGTTCTTCTTCTTCTTTATCTTTTTGTTCTTCAACTGGTTATGAGCTTTCTCCAGTCTTTTGTTTCTTTAAACTTTATTTAATAAGTTCTTCTTCTGCATCTCTTTTAGAACTTCCAGCTGCCAAGTCAGGAATTACTCTTTCACTTTCACTCTCTATTAGAACAAATGTGTGTACTCTCCTCATTGTTATTTCAAACAGATTCTTGATTTCATCAAAAGAATAACTCTTCAACTACTTCAGTGTATGACTTCCCATGTTCTTGATATATTGAGACATGTAAGTCCTCTGTTAAGCTTGTGTGAGGGGCTTGTTCCTCCTTTCTTCAGCTCTTTGTGCAACAAAGTATCTCTTTCTCTTATTGATAAGCTCTACAAGCAATCTTGCTTTTTCAGCTTTAGAGTACATCTCTCTTTCCTCTGATTGTAATCTCTGTGCAAACTCTTCATCAGCTTCAACTCTAGCTTGAATGTCATCCCATTCTTTAATATTCAAAGAGCTTGCTATCTTTCCTTTGTACTCCGGAATCCTCTGCATTTTCTTCTTTCATCAATTTCAGCCTGTAACCTCAGAGCTTCTTCATAACCAAGTCTTTCTTGTTCTAGCTACAACTTTATCTTGGTTTGAATAGTCTCAGCTTCCTCTATTATAGCTTTACCCTTGTCTTTGGCTGAACTAGCACCAGCAGTACTAACTAATGCACCAGCAGTGGAAACAGGCTCAGCAGTACTAACTCCCTTTTCAGTATTATAAACTTCTTTAGCAGTAGTGAACTCAAAATCAGGCTCCATATCATGCCCATGCCTCCCCTGAACCTCTGCATCATGTTGTACCAATGAAATATCAGGGTCTTTATCAATTTCAGCTATCTTTGAGGTAAATCAAAAGTTTAGGGGAGGATTGTTAGGAATTAAACTCATTATCCTTAGTACTGTCAAGCCAAAGACTTTATACCGCTTAAGATACAACTACCAGTACTAACTAGTTAGTACTGCTAGAAGAAAGTTAGTACTGCCAGTACTAACTTAACACTGCTGAAGGACTTTAGACTGCTGCATGAAGACTACTAAATAGATAAAGACGTATGAAGTGATATGTATTGACTTATTCAGAGTATATTCTATTTAGTTAGAAAGATACGTATAAGTTTAACAATATAGAAGATTTGTAGTTTTCTGTAAGGACTCTTAGTGTATAAAAGGATATCCTAGGTTATGGTTTTGAATGTACAACAGATTCATACGTTGTTCATATATAGCTTCAAGATTGTAAACCCTAGTACTACACAGAGTACTCGTGTTATTCATAATAATATTAGAGCTTTTCAGTTATACATTGTTCATACATTGTTCATTCAGTTCACTGTTACATTCATATTCTTCTAAGTATTAAAGAGTACATTCTGCATACTCTTTAGTATTCACAAAGTTTCAACCATAGTTGTTTTAGATTTATTCAGAGTAACTTAATCTTTACAAGTTAGAGAATAGATCTTAAGTTGGGATCAACAGTTCTTGTTCTTAATCATTGTGTACTTGTTAGGAAAATATTGTAAGTAATTTCGTATATCGTCCCATGGGGGAAGATTGTTAGAAATTCATTTATGTGTCGACATTTACAGAATTACCATAGTTTATAATAGCACCACATGCAGGGAATAAAATAGGCATTCTTTTAAACACAGTATACGTGTGGGTTATAAATACCCCTCCATGGCTTCCATGGAGGGGTTGAGACTCTTGTAACTTTCACATTCTTCATTCTATTTTACATCTTTTGTTTCTCTCACTACTCTCTCACTAGAATAATGGCTATCTTGTGGTTTGCGTCTCCCCGACCACTAGATCATAGATTCTTTTAGTTCCTTCATATTCCTCCAGAGAACGATAACAACTCCCGAGTCTTGCCTTACTACACTACAACGGTTAGGTACTCTGCCTAGGGGATTGTAAAACTTCCTGTGAGAGTCTCACAAACCCCGCATCAATACAACAAAATTGTAAAAACATTACGTACGCACAAACTAGTCTATAATACTTTGTATCTTGATGATTACGAGTATTCTTCTCTTGCACTTGGAGAGGAAAGATTGGATCACTTGAAAACAAATGTTTATACAAGTTAAAGATGATCAAAGACTAAAGAATGTGTTTGTTTATTTAAAACAGAATGAAACTAAGTGCAAAAGGTGGAAAATCTAAGGAAATATTCTACTATTTATAAGCAAATCCTGGGCCAAAAACTTCGTCGGCCCCCTTATCTCCCAAAGGCGGACCCCTGATCAATAAGAGGGCCGCCACTTATAGAACACTCTTGATTTTGTCCTTTTGTGGGAAAATGTTTTCTAGGGCAGATTTTTCTAATTTTGGGCAGAAAAATATTATTTAAAATATATATTTGAATACAATATTTCTTTTAATTACAAAAATATTTTGTCTAATTTATTTTTGTAAAAAGGTTTTGTTACATTTATAAAAATGTAAAGTTTAGGACAAAAAGGTATAACTTTGATCATTTAACAAATTAATCATTTGTTTGTACATACCTTAAGTGGTTTACGTCGAAATGGAAATTTACGAGTAAAAAATTGTTTACGTTTTAATTTTAAGTAGAATGTTTTTACATTCAATGATTATCAAACGATATAAAAGTTAAAAAAATGATAAATATCGTTTTTAGACATTAATTCTATTAATAATCTTCCCCTTTCTGGCGATTACAAAATATAAACTCATTTATATGTAAAAATAAATTAAACAAATTTTTAGTAGTTTTATTTTCATTTCTCCCTCACCCCATTTTGTAGTACCAAAAAAGGCTTCGGTCGATGCGAAAAAGTAATTCGACAGAATAAAACGTCCCACCTTGATGTGTCCCACCCCCCTCCGTTCGAGGGCACCAAGGAATCGAGCTATGGTGACTTGCTACAAAAACGAGTTAGAATACGAGTGCAATATTATTTCCAACTTCAAGGAACTACATGAAAAATATATAAGAATGGCTAAAAATAAAGTAACCCAAAATAAATATGCACTACTTCATCATCCAAAAAAAATATAAACCAACCATCACAACCATGACAAGAAATTAAATTCATTCATAATTTAAAGATCATGCATAAAGCATGATGACACATGGCATACAAAATAAAAACTACAACTATCATAATTGGTCTTGAGCCATAGGATTTGCTTGCAAAAGAGGTGAAGAGTTTTTATGTAAAGCAAGGAAACTAAACATACAATATATTTAGTTTGCGGGTAGGGAGGTTGGTGGTGCGGAAGGATTTGGTGGTGGTGAATTTGGTGCAAAAGGTTGTGAGAGAAAGTGGTCAATGTAGGAGAACATGAAGTGTAGTTCATCCCTCAAACAAAAAATAAGGTTTCGGTTATAAAGACAACATGAGCAAGTTGCTTTATGGGCATCAAGTGCAGATTAAAAAAAAAAAAAAGAATGGGAATCGGATGAGCTAAAATGGGTGGTGATGGTAGTGGTGGCGGTGAGGGAGTGTTGAAAGAAAAATCAAGTAGAGTGATTGGTGAGAGGGTAAGAGTGATGTCCATTGGTTGATGCTCATGTGTTGGTGGTGGATGAGAGGACCTCTGAAAGTGTGAATAAGGTGACTTAGGTAAGGATTTGTTTGATTGTAGAGTTGAGTAAAATGGGATGAGTTGAGGCTTGGAAATAGAGGATGAGGAGGGATGTACCTCTATAAACGGTGTTTAAAAGTGCGTTAGGTGCATTTGGGTGATGAGTTTTTAGCATCACGTGGATTTAAGATCAATGAATAATTTTTCTTGGTGGTTTGATTTATGTGAGTTTTTGGTTTCTGGTAGATCTTGAGGTTGAGGTTTATGAAAATGCCATGGAATTGTTTTAAGGTTGAAGATGAATGAGGAAGATGAAGATTTGAGAGGATTGTGAACCATTTTATTAAGAGAATGTATTACAAGTTACGTGTTTGTCATCAACAAAACAAACGAGACTGTGTAGATTAAATATCATAATATTTGCACTAACACATAGATCGATCCAAGCTTTAAAATACAGTATATTTTAAAGATCTTGAGTGACCTTGGCTCTTGATACTAATTGTGGAAACTAGAAAGGGGTTAAATAGTTTACAGGTTCGTTTTAATTTTATAAGACTTTGCTTAGAAAATATGTAGATTCGAGTTGTATGTTTAACCAATTCACAATATGAACAAACAATATAACACTTTAAACTAAAGCTAAATAACAATGACAATAATATGAAGAGATAAGGAAATGAACAATCAAACCAAGACACCAAGATTTATAGTGGTTCTGCTACGAAGCTCTTCTTCGCCCTACTCCAATCCACGAGTATCCTACTCGAGATTTCACTATGTCAACAAGCTCCCTTCAGGCGGAGAAAACTGTTTACACGTCACTTACGTTATTTTCCGACACTAAGCTAAATGTCGAGTCTTAATCTTAGCTAGAACTAATCTACCACTTCACAATCAATACACAATCACTAGATCTACACTATCGGATTTACACACTATCCGAATCACACAAATACACAAGATAATTACAATAGAGATTTGGTACTTAGAAGAAAAAAGAAGAGATCACTAATCAATACTTCGTTTTTTGGCGAATACGAGTGTTCTTCTCTTGCACTTGAATGAGAGGGAAGAGATGAGAAAAAGAGATTTGATCACTTGAAACAAGATCAAGAGATGTTAGTGATCAAGATATTTAGTGAGAGAAAGAAGGTTTTTAGAGAGAGAAAGGAGTGTGAGAAAATTCATGCAAAGAGGTCTAATTTTCAGCAAGGGATGGAGCATTATTTATAGGCAAGAAAATCCAACGGTAACTAGCGGTGGTCCCGGCGGTCCCAGATATATAAGGGGGCCGCCAGGTAGACTCCGCTCCTTTTTTTGTCTTTTTGTGGAGAATGTTGTATCTGGTATAGAAGCTTTCGTTTTGGAGGGAAAATTTGAATTTCAAATTTTAAGTTTTTAATAAAACTTTTCTTTTAATTAAAAAATATTTTGTATAATTAATTTTGTTAAAATCTTTTGTAAAAATGTAATGGATAAGAGAAAAATATTTTCTTGATCACTAATCATGCTTAATGATTTGTTTGTTCACACCTTAAGTGATTACTAATCTTAGAAATGAAATTTTACAATTAATAATGTGTAAACGTTTAATTTCATCGTAAACGTTTTTACATTTTGTTATTATCAAAACATTGAGAGGTCAAAAAATATAAATAACGTTTTTAGACATTATTTGTATTAACACGGCCGAAACACAAAAGTTATCCGAAACAATGTTTTCTACTACACGTAAAAGGATTTCGGCTCAAAGTGCATAAAAGTGGTGTTTTTGATCAAAATGCAGGTCTTTCAGGTAATTGCTCGGAGGGAAGCCCACGGATATGAACTTTGGAGACTCTACATTTTTTTATATACATACATTCGATAAAACTTCTTTTGAAAATACTGTGTTTTAAAAAAAATTATTATTACATCCGATGAAAACTTTATGTCATGTTTGAAAACATTGTGTCTTATTGAAACTGTTGAGACTTTTTTGAAAACTCTGATATTTCCATGTATCGAATCTGGAACATTTTGAAATGTATTATAAAACGTCTCTATTTTTGAGGTTGTTTTCTGTGACTTGTACTTTGTGCCTTAGGTTACCTTTCCGCTGCTAGTCCAATTTTGGGGGTGTGACAATTTATATCAAGTAACCGGGCCTTACAGGGATCAGTGTGTTGTTAACATGGATAAAAGGGTGTGTTCTTGTAGGAAGTGGGAGCTGACTAGAATACCATGTAAACATGTTATGGCTGCAATATACAGCATGTCTGAGAATTCAATGGGAGTTGGTATACCTGAAAATTGGGTTCATGTTGCTTACAGACTTGAAACATGGGCACATGTATACTCATTCAAGGTCAATCCATGTAATGTCAGGGAGATGCGACCAGTATTTGAGTCTACAACAGTCATAATACCACCTTTGTACAAACCCTAAGTTGGCAGACCACCAAAGAAGAGGAAGAAGTCACATGATGAGATTGGAAGTGAAAGTTATTCATCAGGCAAGCTTTCTAGGAAAGGCAATCAAGTGTAGTAAATGTGGAAATTTGGGTCATAACAGGAAAGGCTGTAGGGGTCAAGGTGGTACAAGTCAAGGACTTTGAACACCCGTCTCATACTGTTGAAACATCTATGTCATCTCGTTACGTCTTAATTTCTTTTACTTCTCGTAACTCCTAGGTTCTGGATCGTTTAAGCTCTAGATTGTTTAGATCTCATCTAGGATTAACAATAACAACCATAAGTTTCATTGATATATGCTATAGCCGGATTTAAATAAGAAACATGGTAATCGTAAACAAGGTTTTCTTCATTATCATTCACTACAAGCCTTAATTCTACATGATCAACTATAGAACGGTTATCTAACTATAACAGGAATCAAAGATCCTTGAGGCTAAACACAAATCTAACTCTAGGTGTTTTACATAAACAATACGCCTAGAACACACACTTTTTTTAGGTCAACCATATTTTCTTTTGCACACATAAAATTATGTCTCTGGAATCTCTTTATTAATAGAGTTCATAAGACTTACAGGAAAAACTAATTATATTAGGAACCAAATCTTCCTTTATTACTTTTCTTCATATCTTTTGACCAAATCTTTTAAAATCTTCATGTACTCCTACATCTTGTAGAATTCCATAATGTCGACTTTGATCCTTTTATTTTCCTTTTGTTTCATTCTTGTTTCATTATTTTGTATTATTGTTTTGTATCATCAACCTCATATTAATTGTCCTACTAATCTTCCCCCTATTTGATGATTTACAAAAACCAAACATCTTGATCTTCCGATGAATGAAACATCTTCCCCTTTAAAATCGAAAATCTCCATCGCCACACATTTCATAAGTTGCAAAGCATATCTCTGTAAGCTTTTTCCTCCTTTTTATATTAAATCCAATAGGGGTTTTGTAAAGTTATGTAACTTGGATCATTCAACTATTAAACCATATATCACACTACCAATCCAGCCTTCCAATGACTTAACCTACCATTACGCACTATAGGAAAAGGAATTTTATCAGGTAGAAACTTAAACTTGCAGTAGTTATTTATGATTGCAAGTAGTTAAGAAAACCTATCCCTCAAGTGGTGCATGAATATATCCATGATGGTTTAACAATTTGTCAATTAAGTATCCCCTGAAACCTAATTATGTTAGAACCAATCTCTTAGATCTTTATATTTTGTAGGCTTTTTGTTATGACTTCTGATGGAGAAAATTGCCGTATAAAAAACTTGATGTAGAAGTAGAATCAACCCAACTTGTGGTCTTATGTCTTGTACTATTCCAACGTGACTCCAAACTCATTTACTGTTGATTAATGAGTAGACCCTCAATCTCCTTGATCAAAATCTCACTTCAATGAGACATAAGCACTATAATATAACTCCCTTTAAAGTGACTAGCAAATGTGCGCACTTGTGCACATATAGAAAATCACACATTGCTAGATTTTGCAGTCTTCATCAACACGTATTAAGCAACGAACAAGTTATCTTCTATAGTCATTCACTAAACACTGACTTTTAAGATATGATTAAGGAATACGTACCAAAGTAATTCCACTTCATTCATCAAATAAGTGTTAACCATCCTCTCCGTAATCAATTATAGCAAATATATCCAGAATAAGATCATTATACATTTAAGAATCAATGTTTAAACAAAAACTCAATCTTGTGTGTTAATTCCAAGTTTCTGAATTTGTTCTGTTCGGCGATCTTTATATACATAAACTAAGAACAAACCCTTATGCGTTATCAAACACAACTAAAAAGTATTTAGCGTTGTAATCAAAACTCTAAGCAGCATTAATGTTCTTGTTTGGCAGCACTATAGTTAGATTTGAGCAGCAGTTATCTATTCGAGCAGCATTAATCTTCTCCTTATTTGCTTTGGCAGCAGAAACACATAATCGAACCAAAGCAGCATAAACTCTTTAAACCGAGCAGCACTAAGTTGCTTGGCAGCACTAATGAGTACACTGGTAGCAGTAACATATATGATGAAGCAGTATTAATGTTTCTTTTGAGCAGCACTATCCAGTTACTGCTGTTCTCATTATTAACCTTAAACCAAGTAGCCATAGTTTACCATTAAATCCAGTATCACCAACATTATCACGACATCAGTTATGTGTCCATGATCAACATTCAAAGGACTCGATCCATAAAAATTAGAACACAATAAAAGAACATAAGTATGTAATCATACCAGAACCCAAGTTGGTTAGATCGAATCACCTTTGCAAAAACCTCCTTAGGGGTTAATGAATGTCGAACATCAGCTTTTGAGTATGATGTAGGCTTTGCAGGTTTAAAAACCCTAGGTAGAATAAGCGTGTAATTGAGCAGTCCTAACCTTATTTGCCTCACAAACCTTTGACGAATCTCCGCAAAGCTGTCACCGCGAATCGTTTTATGTCGAATTCTTTTAGGGTTTTGGTCAACCCTAAATCTTGTCATTGGTTTAATTTAACTTTAATAAGAGTGTTATTGGTGTATCACATATTCTTCTCTAATCATAGGTTCTTCTGCTTATGAACCTATGTCAGTATCTGTTGCTTCATCTTTTTGATATGCATCCCTTAATCGATTCTTACCTTTATTATGGTTTTGTTCGAATGTGTATTAATGACCAGTAACACAACCAATCAAGTTTTGCTTGTCGAACATATTGAGCTTTTTTAATCATTGCTAACAACCTCGACGACTAGAAACTCAAGACTCATTGTAATTGACCTTGTGTCTTTTTCTTGATCGAATTAGGGTTTATAGAAAACCCTAGATGCATCGAATATGACCAGATTACCAAAAGCAGAAACTCGACATTTTTTTATAAAATTAATTGAAAAATCTTATAGAATCCTAGATCAAGAGCAACCTGACTCTGATACCACCTGATAGAACCTATAGAATGTGATAGGTTCTGGGTCGTTTAAGATCTAGATTCTTTAGATCTCATCTAGGATTAACAATAACAAAGTTCATAGAATATGTATAGCGGAATTAACATAAGAACAATGTAATTGTAACAAGGTTTTTCTTCATTATCATTCACTACAAGCCTCAATTCTACATGATCAATTGTAGAACGGTTATCTAACTATAACAGAATCAAAGATCCTTGAGGCTAAACACAAATCTAACTCTAGGTGTTTTACATAAACAATATGCCTAGAACACACACTTTTTTTAGTCGACTACATTTTTCTATACACACATAAAATTATGTTTATGAATCTCTTTATATAATAGAGTCCATAAGACTTACAAGGAAAACTAATTGTATTAGGAAACAAATCTTCCTAATATTTATCTTCATATCTTTGACCAAATCTTTAAAAATCTTTATGTACTCCTACATCTTGTAGAATTCCATAATGTCAACTTTGATCCTTTCGTTTTCCTTTTGTTTCTTTCTTCTTTTATTGTTTTGTATCATTGTTTTGTATCATCAAATCAATATAATTCCCAACAGTGACCCAACGAATTGCTAATGCTATCGAAGCTAATACTGTCTATGAGGAAAAAATCCACATGGCTCACGACTTAATGGATTAGGTCGTACGTTAGGAAACCAAAGTGGTAAAGAATTCCAACAAAAAAATAAATAACAAAAGGCCATGAGAGCTTACATTGCTAAACCAAATTACAAGGATGGATATGTAGCAAAATTTCCCTTCTACAATAAACGTAAGTTACATCACACTGGACCATGCACTGTGAAGTGCAATAACTACAAGAGTGTTGGCCATGTGAGTAGAAATTGTAGGACACCTGTTTCGATATTTAACTTAGAGGCCGTAGTGGCAAATTAGAAATCTGAACCATGCGAACCGTATTTAGGAAGTTAAAACTTGTTGGAACTCTAACGCCGTCAAAGATAACGCTGATGTTTAAGGAGAGATTTTTCCTTATCTAGTGAAACCTAAGTAGACTTAGACTGTAATATCTAAGAGTTTTGCACTAGTACTTTCCTGTGGATTTCGTGTATTGTGTGGATTTCCCTAAATCCTTTGTTCAATTTGTGTCATGACGATTTTACCAGTTACACTTCAATTCTCTAGTAAATATATGTAATCTACTCCTTGAGTCTGTTACCGTCTTACAACCCATTTCACTATTATGATATAAATTGTCCTACTGTTATAAACTAACTGGATGGTATCCTATGAACTATTTTAGTGTCGTCTTATAAACATAGTTGTTGTCGCGTTATAAACTATTTTACCGCCAATTTACAAACCGTTTGCTGCTAGCTTCTTGTTTATTTTAACACCTTATAAACTATTTTGATATCATTCTATAAACCATTTTGTCAACATTTTATAATCATCCTACTATTACCTCATAACTTATCTGACTATCAATTAATGAACTAACTCGTTTCCATCTTATAACCTATTTTACGGCTAATTATAAACTCTTTGCTACCCTATTATAAATTACTTTGCAGTCGTCTTACAAACTATTTCGTTGTCACCTCATGAATCGTTTCGTTGTCATTTATAAACTATTTCGCTGTCAACTTATGAACTATGTCGTCATAATCTTATGAACTACTTCGTGTCTTTTATAAACCATTATGTTGCCACTTTATAAACTGTTGGGTTGTCAACTCGTAAACCATTTGTTACCATTACATTATAAACCGTCACGTAACTTTTTCGTAAACTATTTTGTTATCATAAAATATTTCCCGTTATCTTACAAAATATCTTGTGTCGTTATATAAACTACCTTGTTTTCATCACCACGAACTGTTTTGCAACCTTATAAACTATATCGTTTATACCGTATAGGATTTTTTGTAACATAACATTAGTTTGACGAAATGTGCAGTTTATCGTTAGTTCCTAAATTATGCATAGCCTGATCACCTATGTATAATTCCGGAAGGACCATGCTATGCTAGGAGTAGTCACCATAAAAAAATAATCAAATTACCCTTATGTTCGATCCCTAATTGTTTCATTTCCTCTACATTGTCAACGAGATTATATTGTACTTGTGTTTTATTAATATTTTGCATACGAATTCACGAGTTGTGTCAGTCACGTGTATTCGCATCCGTAAGCGTCATAACTAAGTAGCTTTTCTTCAACCTTAGCATATGGAAACACCACAACCCTTAGCCGAGAGACCAAATCATGCTTCCTGTAGTCATGGAAATTACGGATTGTAAGGTTCTAGGATGTAATGAACATATCACTCTAATTAGATTATAACCAATAGAACTAGAAGATTTTTTTCTATATACTTACCTTTTAGTGAGATAGATTCACGTGAATTATGAGGTTCTCGTACCGACAAAACCTCTGATAGATCCTTCAGGTGTACAAGGAGTATCAAAAATTTAACAAGTTAACCGTTACCCGTTACCTAGTATAGACGATCTTTTCGATCACCTACGAGGATGTAGCATCTACTCGAAAATAGACCTAAGGACTAGCTGCCACCAACTGAAAGTTCAAGAGAAGAACTACACGACACATGACTTAGAATTTGGAGAAATAGTGCTTACTCTCAAAGATTTAGGAACACTACCGATATGACATGAGTATGAATTTGAACCGAATAATCATCGGAAATCCGTTAAAAAGATCTAGAATCACAATAGTATCTTACCACTCAACAAAATCTTAAGGCATCACTTGAACTACCTTATCTCATTCTTAAGTTATTACTTTTGCCGTTACAAATCCTTACGATCATGAACTGTTTGTGGAGCTAACCGACTTGTGCACTCTAGAGCTAATAGATTTGATTAATCCTCGAACTAACGAGTGCAAGCAATATTCCACCGCCTATCGCATAAGCTCTCCTATGAGCTCCTCCTATTTGTTGACTTTTATTATGGGAATGTTATTTCACGAAATGTCCTCACTCTCTACATTCCATCACCGTTTGTTATAGTTATTGTTGCTATGTATTCTTATACTTTAAATTCGCGACTCCATATGTTTGTGCTATGATTTTCAAATAATTAAAGTGAATAATTATTTTAATGAATATTTTTAATGATTTCGGATTTGTTCTTGTTGAGAGGTTGTGAGATTTGTAAGTTGCAACAAAGATGGCTGATGTGTTTCAAAAGCTTTAAGTTTATAAGACTGAAAATACTGATTAATTATGAGAAACACACGGGTAAAAGTATAACCCACGTATGTATTATAATCTTTTTAGGTAAGACCAGGTCGTTCCACAGGGATTAGAGTAGTGTTTAAATAATCAGCAAGAGAATAGACTTTAACTATTTTGAAAGTAACTTTAGTTTTACCAGTGATAATAAAGATGACTACTCGAATAGTTGAAAATAATTTATAAGTGTTTGAAATGATTTGACCATGAGAGTGGGCCATTAATTTATAAAGGCAATTTCTCATCAGAAAACGTTTTCACAAATCAACTTGTTTTAACTTTAGACTTATATTTAGTTAACTAGACCAAATGTGTCACTTAAATAATCCAGTTACTATTATATCAAAGCTTATTTTGTTTATCAATTTACGAATGTGGATTTCTCAGCACAGACGTTAAAGATCATAGACAAATCTTTAAAACCACATAGATCATAACGGGTCTTTCGACCTATACCGATATGATTATATAATCTAAGTTGATAAGCAAAAGTAGATAAGATAAGATGTGACGGGGTTGCAATATAAGCTTAAGATTAAGATGATCAAGATTATACCAAACGCTTATTCATTATCGTAACTTCACCGAGTAGTCATTAGAGATTTAGCCTCTCATGGCTAAGGAGTTCATAACAAAATCACGCTTTACATTAACTTTCTTAATTTCAACAACTAGTACGGGAAACATCTTTGTCTTGATGTTAGGTTCTTTTTTCTTCAAGAGAGGAGGTGTTTCTAGGTTTTGGTTTGGTAGTAGGGAAGTGTGTGTTGTGGAGTGGTGAGAATGATGGTGTGTAGGGATAGGGATTGTTTATTGGATGATTTGGAATGCAATCGTCCTAATAAATTATAGGTCTAAAATTTGACAAAGTGCACGATTTGGTATTAAGGCGGCGCACTTGGAGGAGTTAATACGTGGTCATTTATCGGTTTTCGACTGGAGTGCCGACGAACTTTGTATAAAGATGCAGCGGTTAGGTGAGTTAATGCAGGTGCATTTTTAGACTTTAATTCATCTGACTTCGGGAAAACTGTGGCGAACAAAGACATAATCTTGACAGCTACCATAGGCTTGTATTTAACACATAAACCCGACCGAAGGGCGGAACTTGGGTACTAGAGAGGATTCAATCTTCATGCGCCAAACATAAGCCTTTATTTCTTCTGAACTACTATAGCATAACTTTTTTTACCGCCAAATGCTTCTTCCTAGACTCAGATATTTCAGCAACATAACTTTATACAAAGCGCTTGCGAGAATAAGAACTTGCAAGATATACTTCATGTGATAGGCTTCGGTCTAGTAAATGATGATTAAACACAAGTTCTAAAGCTTCTAAATTATCGGCTCTCTCAAACATAATTTTCAACCAATACCAATGTTCTAGAAAAGGCGACAAAGACCATACGTACACATCCGTAACAACGGAATAGATACATATGACTGCAATCAAACCTTAACTCGAACAAGCTAAAGGCATCAATTATCTTAGGTATCAAAGGTGGATACCCGAATATTTTTAAGGCTTAGATTCTCACAATTTAGTGGACTGTGGTGTGCTAGCTATAATGTCAATCCAGTTGGACTTGCCTTACTCAGAGCATTTTTTTAATTTTGAAAGCGTATAGTTAAGATTTTTCTTTTATGTAATATTAGTTTTGAAAATAAATTTTAAATAGGGCAAACATAAAGGGATATGATTAATTTTTCCTATTTGGCTCCCCTACACACTTAAGTTGAACATTGCCCTCAATGTGATAACTGATAATAGAGATAAAATAGGAAAAATTAAAGAAAAACGGTACTTCCCGGGGTATAGAGAAATGCATAGCTGTAGTAGAGTTGTCTTTTGAGCATACGTCAAAATTTTCCATATCTTTGAGCTAAATTACATGCATAAGAGTAAATATACAAAAAGCACACAAAAAGAAATTATTTTTGTTTTTTTTAGAAAATAAATAATATTGGTAGAAGAATGGAGGAGGGACTCCTCCACACTTAAGTGAAAGCACGGGTTGCTTCCAGAGAAGCGCTTAATTTTTAAGAGAGTCGTTAGCTAGACTCGTATTTTCGGGATTCATTTGTTTAGGAAAAAGGGAGTGACTGCTTCCCTTAGGTCATTATCTTTTTCGTGATATAGTTTTAGTCGGTGTCCATTGACTATAAATGTCTTTCCATCTTTTCCATAAAGTTCAACATATTCTGATGGATATTGATGTTTTACTACATAAGGTCCTAACCATCGAGATCTGAGTTTTGGTTTCTTAAATTTGTATATTGAGTGAAAGAGTAAGACTTTGTTTCCTTGCTTGAATTCCTTTCTCATTCTTAATTTTCTGTCATGCCAGACTTTGGTTTTTTCCTTGTATAGACGAGAGTTTTCATAAGCTTGGTGTCTAAGTTCATCTAACTCGTGTAACTGAAACATTCTTTTTTCACCAGTAGCGATGAGATCTGGATTGCAATTTTTCAATGCCCAGTATGCACGGTGTTCTATTTCAATTGGTAAGTGGCAGTTTTTTCCATATATTAGTTTGTATGGTGTGGTACCGGTAGGTGTTTTGAAGGCAGTACGAAAAGCCCGCAGAGCATCATCAAGTTTTCTTGACCAAATAGCAGGATTGTCTTTAACAGTTTTTTCAAGAATTCTTTTAAGAGCCCTGTTCGTGTTTTCAACTTGACCACTAGTTTGAGGGTGATAAGATGTAGAGAAACGGTGATTAACTCCATATCTTTTCATGGTTTTTTCCATTATTTTGTTACAGAAGTGGGTACCTCGGTTGCTGATTAGAGCTTTGGGCATTCCGAAATGGCAAAATAGTTTCTTCAGAAAGGTGATTACTACTCGGGCGCCATTGGTTGGTAAAGCTTGAGCTTCGGCCCATTTAGATACATAATCTACGGCGACTAGAATGTATTCAAACTTATATGATTTCGGGAATGGTCCCATAAAGTCGATACCCTATATGTCAAAAATTTCACATACTTGAATGTTGTTCAAGGGCATCTCATCACATTTTGATATATTTTCAGTCTTTTGGCATGCGTTACATAAGCGGACTAGAGTATGAGCTTCTTTGACGATTGTTGGCCAGTAAAATCTTAAATCAAGGACCTTTTTAGCAGTTATGTTTGGTCCATAATGTCCACCGGTTGGTCCGTAGTGACATTGATCTAAAATGGTTCGGGTTTTTGGTCCAGATATAGAATGTCTGATCATACTGTCGGAACATACTTTGAAAAGCTAGGGTTCCTCCCAAAAGTAGTGTTTGAGGTCAGAGAAAAATTTATTCTTTTGTTGACACGTCATCCTTTTGGTATAATATTACCGACTAGGTAGTTTGCAAAGTCTGCAAACCATGATTCGTTTTTGGTGTTGATTTCCATAAGTGTTTCTCCGGGAAAGTTATCATCGACTTCACTATCATCGCTTGTTTCATCATTTTCAAGTCGGGATAAGTGATCGGCTGCGACATTTTTGGTACCTTTTTATCTTTGATTTCTATGTCACATCTTATAGAAGTAAGATCCATCGGATAAGGCGTGGTTTAGCATCTTGCTTTTTGAATAAGTGACTTAGAGCTGAATGATCGGTATGAACAATAGTTTTTGAGAGAATAAGATAGGATCTGAATTTTTCAAATGCAAAAACTACAGCCATATGTTCTTTTTCGGTTACTGTGTATTTTTGTTGAGCAGAATTAAGGGTTTTGCTTACGAAGTAGATTGGGCGAAAGTTTTTACCATCTTTTTGACCTAAGACGGCTCCTACAGCGAAATCACGTGCATCACACATAAGTTCAAACGGAAGATTCCAGTTTGGGCTTACGATCACAAGAGCACATGTGAGTCTCTCTTTCAATAATTCAAATTCTTTTTGACATTCATCATTGAATTCAAATGGAGTGTCTTTTTCGAGTAGTTTAGTTAGAGGTCAAGCAATTTTCGATAAGTCTTTAATGAAACGTCGGTAAAAACCGGCATGTCCAAGAAAGATTCTAATACCTTTAATATTAGTAGGGGGTGGAAGTTTTGAGATTACATCAATTTTTTCTTTGTCAACTTCAAGTCCTGCGCTGGACACCTTGTGTCCGAGCACAATTCCTTCTTTGACCATAAAGTGACATTTTTCCCAGTTTAGAACGAGATGAGCGTCTTTACAATGTTGGAGCATTTTATTAAGGTTGTTTAGGCATGTGTCGAAAGAGTTTCCAAAGACGGAGAAATCGTCCATGAATACTTTGACGGATTCTTTGATCATATCGTGAAAGATAGCCAACATACATATTTGAAATATGGCAGGAGCATTACATAAACCGAAAGACATTCGTCTATAAGCGTATGTGCCGAAAGGACATGTGAATGTTGTTTTTTTCATGGTCATTAGGATCGATAGGAATTTGAAAATACCCAGAAAACCCATCGAGGAAACAGAAGTATTTATTTCTTGCTAGTCTTTCTAGCATTTGATCCATAAAAGGTAAGGGAAAGTGATCTTTTGCGGTTGCTTCATTGAGTTTACGATAATCGATGCATACTCACCAATCCGTAATGGTTCTGGTTGGAATAAGTTCATCATTTTCGTTGGTGACAACTGTAATACCACCTTTCTTTGGTACACGGTGGATAGGACTAACGCAAGGACTATCGGCAATTAGATAAATTATACCGGTATCCAAGAGTTTCATGATTTCTTTTTTGATAACTTCTTGCATGTTCGGGTTTAACCTTGTTTGTTTTTGGACAACTGGTTTCTTATCATCCAGAAGTTATATCTTGTGTTTGCAGAATGATGGGCAAATACCAGGAATATCTGTTGTTTTCCAAGCAAAGGCTTGCTTGTGTTTTTTAAGGACGGATATGAGTCTGTTCTTTTTTTCATTAGATAGCTGAGATGATATGATAATAGGAAGAAAAGAGGGTTCTTCCAGAAATACATATTCCAGATTATCAGGAAGGGGTTTAAGTTCGAGATCCGTAGGAGGTTCTTCGATAGATGTTTTGATTTTATAATCAGTATTGATGGTGATTTTTTCGAATGGTGGATCTTCGGTGTCAGATTCAGAATCAGAGTTTTCATCAGCAGTCATTGCCATGAATTCATCAAATTCAGCAAAGATTTCTTCTTCGAGAAGGGTTCCTTCGATGGAATGAAGAATTTTACTACCTTCATCTAGAAGAGCGTCGAAATCTTCTTCTAAGATTTCATCGATGACATCGATACTGAAACAGGTATCATCATTTGAATAGGAGTGTTTCATTGTAGAATCGATATTGAAAATCATTCGTTCAGTTCCAACTCCAAGGTTGAGTTGTTTCTGTTTAACTCGAATTACTGCATCAGCAGTGTGAAGAAAGGGTCGTCCCAAAATGAGGGGAACTTTACTATCTTCTTCCATTTCGAGAATAACGAAATCAGCAGGAAAGGTGAATTTACCAACTTCAACGAGCATATTTTCAGCTATTCCAACAGGGTATTGGAATGATCTGTCGGCTAATCTTACGCTCATTTTGGTAGGTTTAAGACTTTCGAGAGATAATTTGGCATATAGCGAATATGGCATAAGGTTAATGCTAGCCCCAAGGTCGGCTAAGGCATTACAGGAGAAAGTTTGTTGAAATTACATGAAATAAGAAAACTTCTGGGGTCTTCGAGTTTAGGTGTAACTTTGTTTTGGATCATTGTTGAACTTTCGTCGCTTAAGAAAGTGGCAGAGATTTGTTCGATCTTATGTTTGTTGCTTATGAGTTCCTTGAGAAATTTTCCATAATTAGGCATTCTGGCTAAGACATCGATAAGAGGTACATTGATTCGAACTGCACGAATTACGTCGAGAAATTTTCCGTATTGAGCTTCCATTTTCTCTTTCCTTAAACGTTGAGGATACGAAATTTTTGGTTTATATGGTTTGGGTAATGGAGTTTCCTTGACTGGTATTGGATTTTGAGTTTTTGGTTATGGTGTGGGTTCTTCGTCTTCATCATCTCTATCGAAGTTGATAGGAGTTTTAGAATTGGTTTGTTGATCATTAGGGTTAACTGGTGAGTTGTAGGATTTACCACTTCTTGTGAATACGACATTCACATGCTCATTACGAGATTGTGGTGGTTGGTAGGCTTTGGAATTGTGTCCTTTTGGGTTTGGTTGAGTGTTACTAGGAAGAGATCCAGATGGTTGACCAGATTGCTTGTCAGCAAGTCTGTCGAACTTGGTTTCAAGATTTTGAATTGAAGCTTGATGAATTTTGGCAACGGTTTTGAGTTAAGTTTTGAGATCCATGAATGTTTCTTTGACGAAAGCGTTGGTTGATTACTGAGATTTCATGAAATCGTTGAATTGTTTTTGAAGATAGTATGGTTTATCATCGGTATTGGATCGATAGTTGTCTCGATTGTAACTACTTCGTTCGTTTGAACGCCAATTATAGCGATTTGAGTCTCGGTCGTAGTAATCATTATAAAAACGAGTCTTACGAAAAGTTTGCATGAATTTAGCTTCCTCTTCACGGGACATAGGTATTTCATCTTCATCAAGATCGGGTTTAGTTTTTTAGAATGGTTTTGGAGTTCTTTATACTAAGCATCCATTTTTAGGGTCATGGCATCCATTCGGGCCATAATTTTATCAGTATCGGACTTACTGCTACCTTCATCGGTGAAAGCAACGGTTTTCTTAAAAGATGATTTAGTTTTTTGGTTTTCAGCCCAATCAAGCTTAAGTAAGACCTTGTCTTCCAAAAGTTAATAAGCTTGATTTGGTGTTTATAGAGGAAAATACCACCAGCTGCGGCATTCAGTACTTCTTGGGTTATTTCGCTGAGACCATGATAGAAGATTTTAATGATATTGCCTTTGGAAAAATTGTGACCATGACAGTTTCGGAGCATTTTCTTCATACGAAGCCAAGCATCAGTTAGAGATTTGATTTCGTGTTGAGAGAAAGCTCGGATTTCTTCGAGGAGTTAGTCGAAAAGAGCTGGGGTAAAGAATCGGCTAATGAAAGCGGTTCGGAGTTCATCCTATGTTTGGATAGTTCCTTCGTTGAGTTCATCCAACCATGTTTTTGCTTCCCTAGTAAGGGATAGGGGAAACATCATTAGGCGGACGGCTTCATTTTTGGTATCTCTGTATTTAAACATATCGCAGATTCCGAGGAATTCGTAAATGCGTTTATGAGGATCGGTTTTGGTTCTACCATCGAATTGATTTCCTTTGACGAGGGTCAAGTGGTTACCTTTTATAGCAAATTCGTTAGCAGTTTTAGGAATAGTGATTGCGGAACCGGGAGTCGGAGCGACAACACGGTCAGCAGCCCACATGGGTTCATCATCCATTGGGAAAAGAATTTCAAGAGTATCAAGAAAGTGACAGAAGTGTTTGATGTTGAGAATTGACGGATAGACAATTCTCAGGTTTTTAGGTGGATTGTTTCTTTGATCGAATGGAACTCTTCTGTTTTGTCGACGACGTCTTCGATTCAGAATACGTTCAGGTTCAGGTAACGGTTCAACAAGTTCAGAATTGGAAGCACGTGTATGCATTCAAAGGAGAAATTGTTTGGGTCAGTTTGCCAGAAAACTGTACGGCGATTTTTGAAAATGAGGGGGAGTTAAAGTAATTTTCCAGAGTTTGACTACAGAACAGCTAAGAAATCCCCGGCAGCGGCGCCAAAAACATTGACGTGTTTCAAAAGCTTTAAATTTATAAGACTGAAAATACCGATTAATTATGGGAAACACACGGGTAAAAGTATAACCCACGTATGTAGTATAATCTTTTTAGGTAAGACCAGGTCGTTCCACAGGGATTAGAGTAGTGTTCAAATAATCAGCAAGAGAATAGACTTTAACTATTTTGAAAGTAACATTAGTTTTACCAGTGATAATAAAGATGACTACTTGGATAGTTGAAAATAATTTATAAGTGTTTGAAATGATTTGACCATGAGAGAGGGGCATTAATTTATAAAGGCGATTTCTAGTCAGAAAACGTTTTCACAAATCAACTTGTTTTAACTTAAGACTTATATTTAGTTAACTAGACCAAATGTGTCACTCAAATAATCCAGTTACTATTATATCAAAGCTTATTTTGTTTATCAATTTACAAAAGTGGATTTCTCAGCACAAACGTTAAAGATCATAGACAAATCTTTAAAACCACATAGATCATAACGGGTCTTTCAACCTATACCGATATGATTATATAATCTAGGTTGATAAGCAAAAGTAGATAAGATAAGATATGACAGGGTTGCAATATAAGCTTAAGATTAAGATGATCAAGATTATACCAAACGCTTATTCATTATCGTTACTTCACCGAGTAGTCATGAGAGATTTAGCCTCTCATGGCTAAGGAGTTTATAACAAAATCACGCTTCACATTAACTTCCATAATTTCAACAATTAAGTAAGAAAACTTCTTCGTTCTTGATCGTTAGATCTTTTTCTTCAAGAGAGGAGGTGTTTCTAGGTGTTTTGGTTGGTAGTAGGGAAGTATGTGTGTGTGGAGTGGTAAGAATGATGGTGTGTGGGATATGGATTGGTGTGTTGGATGATTTAGAATGCAAAAATCGTCCTCTATTTATAGGCTAAAATTTGGAAAAAGTGCGCCGGTTTTGGAATTAAGTATGGCGCACTTGAGGAGTTAATGCGATGGTCATTTAATGTTTTGACTGGAAGTGCGGCGCACTTACAAATAAGTGCGGCGGTTTTGGTGAGTTAATGCAGGTGCATTTATTAGACTTTAATTCTTCTGACTTCGGGAAAAGTGCGGCGAACAAAGATATAAGTGCGCCGGTTTTAGAGGCTTCAAAGGAAAGTGCGGCGAACTTCTTGAACTTTTAAATAGAAAATTTTCTTTTCTTGTATTCGCCTTCCAAAGTGTGTAGATCTTTGAGCTTGAGTCTTTAGAGTCTTCAAGTGAACCTATAAGCAATTTAAACTTGATTAAGTACCAAAAGTTCACGAGAAATGATAAAATAAACATAAATAACGCCATAGAAACATGTATAATTTAGGCGTTATCAATGGCGATGAGGTTAGGCTAGTATCATAATAGATTTGGTTTATTAGTTTTGGCGTAGAAGAATTTTAGATAGTTTGGAAAATACGTCTGTGTTATGGTCAAGTCCATGGGTGAATTATAAAAATATAGTTGCTGGTCCAAGTTTTAAATGAGGGTAAACGAACGTTTAAAAATGTTTTGGAAGGTTTATTAAGTGCCAAAAGTCTTTAAAAATATTCATGGAGCTTCTTAATATTAAAACGAAGGTTTAGGAATTTTCTAAAAATGATAAGTCGTTGTCGTTGGTCATTTCTAAATATAGCAAGTTTATATATATATTTAGCAAGCTAAGGATTTTAGTTAGACGTTAGGGTTGCACTAGTTCGTTTTTGGAAATATGGAAACGATTAAATTATGGGATGCTATTAACGCCCCGAGACTAAAAACTTTCCTAAAATGGAAACTTTCTATTAATAGTAACTTTTCGTAAGAACGTCGTAACATCTTCATAAACTTAATCAATTCGTAAAAACACATCTTGTTGACTAAACTAAAGCACAAACATATATGGACGTAGATTTCGTTATTAAACGTTGTGTGCAACGTTTCTTTATTATTTATTGTTTCTCGTTCTACGACGCGTCCAATTATTAAGTAACGGTTAGAACCATTCGGTTACAGTTTATTCACATCATTTGCTTACGATGGGTTGAGTCATGATTCATCCTCGTGCTTCCTAAGTAAGTTGAATACTCACATTCATTAGCCTCGTCCGTTATTAATCATCGAACATTGCAAATTTCAGAAACTAGACTCT
Source organism: Tanacetum coccineum (assembly GCA_026074375.1). Lineage (NCBI taxonomy): Eukaryota > Viridiplantae > Streptophyta > Magnoliopsida > Asterales > Asteraceae > Tanacetum > Tanacetum coccineum. The sequence goes on from BQNB010000112.1 coordinate 93,613, forward strand.
GCCCTTAAACATTCAAATCCTTATATAGACATACCCACACGACTACACTTTCTCCTTTGACGCTTCCACTATCAAGAGATTTTCTTTACAACGCGGTTATATCAAATCCTAAAACTTGTAACGATATTTTTCTATAGTACCTATTCTGATAGATTAAATGTCCTTGTCAAACCTAGCCAAAATTTCCGTATATTAAGAAGTGTCGAAACATCAAATTTTGCTGAATAGAGTTATCAACGTCATGTTTAAAACTGGATTACTAAATCTTAAATCTTTTCTTGGTCACACAATCGGATAACTCAAATCGAATCCTGAGACGGGATTCCTTTAAGGGGTGGGTACTGTCACACCCGACAATTTTTAGAACATTCAATTACTATTTTACCCTTTGACTTTTTGGGTCCGACTTGACTTTTTGATCTTTTACGGTCACATAAAAACGATTACCGCGTAGCCGGTAAATTTTTGAAACATATTTAAATAATAAATCATATTTATTATTACTTATCTCTCATTTATAAATTTATTTTTTTCAAACTTATTTGACTTGAAAACGAGAAGATATATGTTATTCCTAAGTTGACTTATAAAAAACGACCCGCTAAAATGAGCTATTAATTATGGGGTGTATTAGCGTTTGACATAAAATGACATTCCGGACAACTTTTCAGTTTTACCCGAGACTCGAAACCAAGCAGAAAATGACTAAAATACCCTCGTAAAGTTTTAAAAACCGCCCACAACGCGTACCGACACAAAAATAATTAAATTTATATTTAATTATCACTTTTTATTACATAAAAATATTTAATATTTTATTCAAAAGCGTTTATTTAAAAACGCGAATGTTCGAATTAAAGTTTCATTTTTACGGACAAAGCTTGCCCGTGATACCCGATGGCTACCAAATAAATAATAATAATTTTAAATATATTTTATAAAAACATTTATAAAATACTAGTCGTGTAAATGCTCAATTTTCGTGGAAAAATTATTTTGAATGCAACGGCGAAATTTTTGTGACTTGAATCATCCGTTAACTTGCCTAAACGAGTTCTGAACCATTATTTAACAAAAGTTACGTTTTCAGTCCCTGTGGTAACGTTTACATCATTATCCCCTCAAGTATTACGCACTAGTCACATTTTCTAAACACACACACGCATATATATATATATATATATATATATATATATATATATATATATATATATATATATATATATATATATAAGTTTAAACATTAGGGTTTCATTTCATTTATAACTAGTTAGAAACACCTCCCTTCGCTCTCTAAAAATTTCGGCGCCGTCACCCATTTTCCGGTGAGATTCCGGCCGACCTCTAGCCAACTCTCCCCACTCTCCGCCACCTCCACGCCATCCCACGCCACACCCCACCATAGATCTACTCAGCATCATCACCCCCGCTGCCACATCACCACCGCAGCCTCCACCACCACGCTACCACCTCAGCACCACCGCCGTCATCACCACCATCACCTCGTCATCATCCCCATCACCATCCTCACCAACCACCACCATCAGGGTGCGTTTGGTTTTGATAAAAGCACCAAAGGGTGCGTTTGGTTGTTCTAAACACCATAATGGTTCATTGGGTTTGGTAGAAACATCCTAAGGGTGCGTTTGGTTTTGTTCAGCACCAAGGGTGCGTGTAGTTTAGTAACAGCCCCAACGGGGTGTTTGGATCCGGGTTTAGAGTGCGGGCACGTTTAGGATTTGAGGTTGACTTGCGTTATCGACTAATATAAATATGTTAAGTTTTGGTAAAATATAAAAACCGGATTAAATGGTGGTTAATGGTTAAATAAATGTGTTATATATTATTTTGTTTTTGTGTTTTATAATCTTTAGGGTGCGTTTGTTTTTGCGTTTTACGGCCCTAAAGGGGTGTTTGGTTCTGGATTTAACAGCCCGTATAGGGCTGTTTGGTTCAGCAGTTAGGGAGCGTTTGGTTATGTGGAAAACAGCCAAACCAGGGTGTTTGGTTCAACCCATATAGGGCGTTTGGTTTTGCGTTTAACAACCATTAGGGTGTGTTTGGTTTTGCTTATTTTTGGCATTTAATTAGTCTTGTTAAGGTATATATTGAAACACGGGTATTTTGCAACACGGATTAATTGAAAAGGGGAAAACTTTGAGTTTTGTAAAAATAGGAAACGTTGTATAAACGAATAGGTCATGACGAAATTTTTATAAATTTCTATACTTAGTATTTTTCGCTACAACTACTATTATCTTTGAAAACCGATAAAAAGGACTAAGTTATAGTTTAAAGATATTTTATTTATAATTATACCATAACCCGACAAATAAATAACAACTGTACTTTCACAAATGAGACAACTATTTTAGCTAAAAACCGTCAAGGAAATGAAATACTAATTTATAAAATATTATTTTATAAATTTTTGACTAAAAGATAAAACATAACTTTTGTAGAAACTTTACAAAGATCGTTTAACATAATTTATAACTTTAAAATGTAAGATTACTTTTATGCAAGAACTTTCTATTTATTTAATTAGTGATTTCTGAACATGTGTCAAATTATTTTGTTTCAATTATTTTCATCACGTTTCTTATATAATACTTGTAAAGTATTATATACTCCGACTTATTCTTTTGATTGCTTGTCTTTATTATATAACTCAACATATGAATTATATAATTGTTCATTTTTCATATGTAATATATATACATAATATATTACATACTTTGCGTTTGCTTTTCTATATATATATTATTTAACCAACCACCAAACTATTACAACTTGAAACCTAAATGAATCATTCTAGAGTAGTGGGATATAACCGTTAAGTTAAGCTGCATCTTCTTGGTCGAGCCATTCCGTTTTCCGTTTGTGTTGTGCTTATTATTTGCATATATGCTATTGTTCGGCAACATTGAGGTGAGTTCATAGCCCTACGTTTTACTTGTTTTATATTTATCTTATAACTTTTGGGGTGAGAACATGCTCGTTTACAAACTTATTTACTCTAATGATTTCAAACTCTTATAAATGTTCGTTTGCAAACTCGATTACATGATTAATATCACACTTTGTTTTACTTATGGATGCAATTACTTAAAGCATTTCTTTTGGAAATACATGGTTGATTTTACTATCGACACAAGTATCTTGATCTACTTTCCCTGCTTACGTGTTGCCTAAGTTGTAAATAGACCACTAATGCCCGAACTATCATGAACCGTTAATTTCTTGACCGACTGGCTGGTCAAGTAGGCGCGAATATTATAAATAGATCTATTGGGACTAATTATCCCTATCCGGGTGAGTAGCGCTCACTACCCACGGGGCTCCTGATAAACGGATATATACCATGTCAGATTTCACTAGGTGATCTTGGTCAGATACCTTTAGGGCAAATTAATTCTTGTTTGGCATATAATATGATTCCTTTTAAATTAAGCTTTGGTGTCATGAGCTTAGCGCAACAGTAATACTTTTCATGTGATATTGTATTTGTTATAATAGTCTTATGTGCTTTGTATGTAAAATCGTAAACTGCTAAGATTCTCACATACGTTTTGAAATCTTGTGGTCCACACTACTTTGTTTGAATGTTTCAAATTGCTAAACATCTTTTCATAATACTGTGAGTGAAGCAGTATTCTCTAAACGTTTTTGATCCTAATAAATGTTTTACTTAAACCTATGAATTCACTCAACTTTATGTTGACTGTTTTTAGCATGTTTTTCTCAGGTGATTAGCTTTGGACTTCTTGATGTGCTATGTGGAGTCTACGTGCAATATGATACCATTTACAAAGACTTTATTTCTCATTCATACTCGTTGTCTTTTGAAAACCAAATTATGCTTCTGTTACATTTTTCTTACACTTCCGCAAATGTTTACTTTCCTTTAAATCTTGTAAAACTTATCTATCTTTAAAAAATGCAAAGAGTTATGATTTTCAAAACGTCCATTAGTGGTCGTTCTCTCGTGCTTTGTGTGATGTATATTATGACGTCAATCCCTCGGACACGTATTCCGTCCAGGCCCCGTCTGAGGGTGTGACAGATTAGTATCAGAGCCAAGGTTATAGAGAACCAGGTAGAATATCTAGGTAGAATATCTAGGTCTGGTCTATAACCAATATGTGATCCTTATGTGCTTTTATGTGTGCCTTATACGTGTTTTTGCTATGAGCTTACGCTTGTCTTTTCTAACTGGCAAAGAATAATGTAGTAATTATTGCCAGGACAGGATAACGTCTCCCGTGGGCGGTCTCGGCGGTCCGAGATATAATTGGGGGCCATCTTGCTTATCAAGGGGCCGCCCCTAGGTAGACGCTCCCATTTTTGTCCTGTAGTGGAGAAGGTTAAATATGGTGTAGAAGGTTCCATTTTAGGGGGAAACCAGATTTTGAATTTTCTTATTTAATTAAAACATTTCTTAATTAATGAAAACATTTTGTGTATTTTTATTTGTAAAAATACTTTTGTAGAAATGTAAGATTTAAGAAAAAATATTTTTTTGATCACTAATCATGTTTAATGATTTGTTTATACATACCTTAATCGATTTACGTCGAAATGGAAGTTTACGATTAATAACGTGTAAATGTTTATTTTGATCGTAGATGTTTTTATATTTTGTCATCTTTAAAACGTAGAGGAATCAAAAAATATAAATAAAGTTTTTTGTTAGGAATACGAAAAGTATCGGTCACTTCCATAATATAGCAAGATAGGCTCGTAGTATAGTTTTTGAAACCTTGATAAGGTAGAAAGGCCCAAGGCCCATGGTAAGCCCATTAAGGGTCTATGCCCGGCCACTCTTAAAGTATAAGTACCCCTCTCCACACCTTGGAGAGGGTTGGTTGTTCACTTTTACATTTCATGCTAATCTAATATTCTCTCTTCCTTTATCTCTCTAAAAGTGTTCATCCCTAGCACTTTATCTCTCTAGTTCTTTGTCATTTCTTTATGAGATCAGATAACTCATGTATTCTTCAATTGGTATCAAGAGCCATAGGGTGATTTAGCTTGGTTTTGTGTGCGTTTTCTTTACTTGTATTAGGTGTTCGAACACTCTACAAAAGATTTCATCTTTTGTGTGTTCTAAAACCATAAAGATTAGTACTTTCTTGTTTATCTATCTTAGTATAAGCTAGGTTTAAAAGCAAAACTTTGAAAACATCAAAAATCTTCATCTTTTTAAGTTTTTTTTGTTCGAATTAGTTTTTGTGTCCAAAATCTTGATCCGAAAATTTTTGTGTTAAAAACCTTAAAGTTTGTGTTTTTATGCTTCTACTAGGCTTAGTATAGTTAGTTGTACAAGAAAAATCCATCAAAAACGTAAACAATTGTGTCTTTAAGTGATTTGAAGTTTTTTGAAGACGGCTTTTAAACATACTGTTTGAATCCGGAGATTTATACGTGATTGTATACGGCGATTTATACATCTCCTATACGGCGATTTATACGTGTTTAGATCGGGCGATTTATACGTGAGTTAATCCGGCGATATATACGTATTTGTATCCGGCGATTTATACGTATTTGTATCCGGCGATTTATACGTATTTGTATATCCGGCGATGTATACTTCACTTGTATACGGCGACTTATACATCATTGGTTTCGACGATTTATACATCTCCTATACGGCAATTTATATGTTTTCTCTGAGTCCGGCGATTTATACCTTGTGTATATGGCGATTTATACCATCTTTCTAGAGGGCGATTTAGGTGATTTATACATTACACTTGGGTGATTTATACACTTACCTTAGGAGATTTATACCATACTTCCTTGGAGATTTATACGGTTTTTCTATGATTTGTAAAATCTCGTGAAGTATTCAATTATTTTCTCGGTTTTATCAAGAATTGTAAAATCCCGTGTAATCTTAAGACTCGTTCACTTAAAATGAACAACAATTTAACACAACAACCTCTAATCAATGAACGATCAAAAGGTTATCTATTCTCATTTAATCAATCAATTCAAAATGATAACTTTAGCCGAATTTATGATCATAGCTGGTACGGACAACCGTCCTCTCATGTTGGAGAAATCTTTGTATGACTTTTAGAAAAATCGTATGGAAATTTACATGGAGAATAGGGAGAATGGGAGAATGATTCTTGACTCAGCTTAAAATGATCCACTTGTATGGCCTACTGTTGTTCAAGAGGATGGTATTACTAGGAAAAAGACTTATATAGAAGTTTCTGTTAGCCTCAATTTATTGAGTCGAACAAGGAAGCTCGGTCACTCTACGATGGAGCTTCGGTCTTTAATTAGTTAATGTTGTAATAAAATATTATCGGGAATCGGGCTTGATAGTTAATCTAATATTGTATATGTTTCGGGTTTAATCCCAAGCAAAACCCGAGCCCAGGTCCTAGTTAAATATCCCACGCGTCGTAGGGATATATATATAGATATTTTCTAAACATTGAATCAGTACTACTGGAGATTTGCTCAACTAATTAATAACATGAATTGTGACAAACCGTCAATTTCAGGTCGTTATTTTATTCTCGAGGTATTAATTTATTAATTTTCAATTATTATGTAGAGATATGAACTCAACGACTAACAGGGAAGGAAATTAGGACTATACATTTGTAAATTACGCCTACGTTTGCAAGAACTGGCAATTCAACGTTAATCATCGAGACCTATATATTCAAAATGCGGCCATAGCAATAATTTTATAATCGTTTTATTTTTCGTGTAACGCGCAAGTGGATTTATATTTATTATTCGTCTTGTACCGTACGTAATTTAAAATTTTCAGAAAAGTATCCCGAATTTCTAGAACTATTTTTACTTGGTTCGTTTTCACTTCGTGGTTTCGCCTTAACTCTAGAATATTTATCGTTGATACCCGTTAGCCTGCAGAAATTTACAACCAATTCTTAAAATTTATACCCTAAACAACAAATATACTATTAATAAAACTCAAAGAAGTGGTAAAAACCACCTCCCTATGGTGTGTCATCTCATAACATGTGTCTAGGACACATGTTAAAAGTCAAATGCATGCATTTGAGATATAAAAGGCCATTTTGACCAGCACATACACACACAACTCATAATCTTCATCAAAAATCTGCATTTTTACTCTCTCTATCCCCATTTGGACGCCACTTATAACACCAAGAACACCAAATCCATAAAATTTTGAAGATCAAACAACAAGAACACTAGTGAATATGACTACTAAGTAATCCCTAATATTTTTGAGGTATTTAAAGAGGTATTAAAGAAGGTTATATTCAAGTTGGGAGCTGAATTATACAAGTATTATAAATCATTTTGGGTAAATAAAATTGTGGTAATAATTAATTGGTGAAGATCATGTGGAAGATTTAAAGCTTAGTTATTGTTTTGATTATTTAGATCATTTTTCTTCATAATTTCTTGTGGTAAAAAACACATGGATGATTTAGCTAGATAAAACTCAAATAAGCACTAATAAGCAAAGAGAATAAGCAAATAAGCAGATCTAAATATAGAAAGCAATGAGATCACTATTTAAAGCTAGAATTAAAGGAAATGAAAGAGAAACTTACAAACTCCTCTAGCTAAACAAGAGGACCAATAAAGGCAGCTACAAGCTCCCTAGCTTATTAGATAAGCTAGGGTAAAGTCCTTGGGATCTCTTCCAAGTTAAGATCCCCTTCCAAAAAGCTCATATCCAAATAGGTCCATGATAAATGTAAGTTTAAACTGATTTAAGGTTTAAGTAAGATTAATTCTGAATTCAATAAGCTCTATTTCAGCTTATAGACTGAAAGAGCTTTAAATGAGCTTATGACAGGCTTATGAGAAATAGCTTAATATTTGAGAAGCTTAAGAGTGAGATTTAAAAAGCTTTAAAACTGAATTTCATTAATAGAAGAGACTGATTACATTGCTTAAAAAAAATTACAAAACATTTAAGTAAAATTACGAAATTAAGCTAGACTAAAAATTACTAAAAAAACTAGATATCGTGTGTGTGAGAAGTGAGGCCTATTTATAAGCTGCCTTGGAAGATTCTAGCCCTCTTGCCCTGCTCTCCAAACTTTCAATCTCAACCAATCATTTTTTCAATCATTTGAGCTTCTATTGTGGCCGTTGGATTGATTTGTGGACACCTGAAGATTGCCAGCATGTCATTCTCTTTTGGGAGGCATTGTGCTTCTTTTGTGAGTGTTTTAGCACAAAAACCCACTTAAATTTGTGCTTTCACCATTGTTGACGTGGCCTTTGATTGGGAGAGGTTAAGTAATCCTTTGATAAAGACTGATTTGTCCCTTCATTTGTGTTAGTGAGCTCATGAATTGACCTAAGCACCCTTTAATTTGGAAAACCCCTTTGATTTACCCTGGATGGTGAAACGGGGAAGAAAGGTGAACAGTAACTTTTGGCGCCCTTATTTTGACAGTTAAAACTGTTATTACTTTGGCCTTTTGACTCTTTCAGTCCCTCTCTTTCTTTTCCCTTTTTCAAGTTATAAATAACTTTCGGGATTTGCAAGATTGGTCCTTGTGGCTTCATAAAAGAGAAGTGGGCTAATGTTTTAGGCTTTGTTGACTTTTATTGACCATTTTTGACTGGATTTGACCGAGGCTTGACTTTTTTGACTTCGGCTTTGGATCTTTGGATTCTTTTTGTACTCTTCTAATTCTCGTGTCCGTGCTTGCTCAAATTTGACTGTATTTTTGTGATTTTTGAGTGATCCATACCTGCACACACAAAACACAAATACAAGCATATTTTTGCCATTTTTGGTCTGTTTTAGGTTTAATTGAGTTATTTTAGGTATTAATGGATATGTGTATTCTACACTTATCATATACCATCTTTCTAGAGGGCGATTTAGGTGATTTATACATTACACTTGGGTGATTTATACACTTACCTTAGGAGATTTATACCATACTTCCTTGGAGATTTATACGGTTTTTCTATGATTTGTAAAATCCCGTGAAGTATTCAATTATTTTCTCGGTTTTATCAAGAATTGTAAAATCCCGTGTAATCTTAAGACTCGTTCACTTAAAATGAGCAACAATTTAACACAACAACCTCTAATCAATGAACGATCGAAAGGTTATCTATTCTCATTTAATCAATCAATTCAAAATGACAACTTTAGCCGAATTTATGATCATAGCTGGTGCGGACAACCGTCCTCTCATGTTGGAGAAATCTTTGTATGACTCTTGGAAAAATCGTATGGAAATTTACATGGAGAATAGGGAGAATGGGAGAATGATTCTTGACTCAGCTCAAAATGATCCACTTGTATGGCCTATTGTTGTTCAAGAGGATGGTATTACTAGGAAAAAGACTTATATAGAAGTTTCTGCTACTGAAAAGCTTCAAGCTGATTGCGATTGCAAAGATACCAATATCGTTCTTCAAGCTCTTCCACCGGATGTGTATGCTATTGTCAATCATCATAAAGTTGCAAAAGAAATATGGGACAGAGTTAAGCTTCTTATGCAAGGGACGAAATTGTCATTACAAGAAAAGGAATGTAAATTGTATGACGAGTTTGATAAGTTTTCATTTGTGAAAGGTAAAACACTGTATCAGTACTACTAGTGATTTGCTCAACTAATCAATAACATGAGTCTTATCAATATGTCAATGAGACCGGTTCAAGTGAATACAAAGTTTCTGAACAGTCTTCCACTAGAATGGAGTAAGTTTGCGACGGATGTGAAGTTGGCAAGAGATTTGCATACAACAAACTATGATCAATTGTATTCATATCTCAAACAACATGAGATACATGCAATTGAAACTCGCTTGATGCGTGAACGATACCAAGATCCTCTTGCATTTGTTCCTAACTACAATCAATCACCTTCTCAACTTAACAACTATCACTCTCAATACAATCCTACACAGTTTCCTCAACAAACATACATGGTTCTACAAGTTCACTCTCCTCAACCATACTCACCAATGTATCCACCACCTCATCCATCTGTTCCACCAATTACTTACAAAATTAGTCTCATCAAACCTCATATGTCTAACCAATTAATTACAACTCACCTCAATCTTTAACACAACCATTGACTAAGTTCCTTTAAATGGACTCAAGTCTTGTTGTTCCTGTATTTAATCAATAAGATGATCTAATTGCCTATCTCAATAAGGCAATGGCTTTTCTTACAGTTGTAGCTTCTTCAAGGTTCCCTTCAACCAACAATCAACTTCGAACTTTCTCTAATCCGAGAAACCAGGCCACCATTCAAGATGGCAGGGTTACTATGCAACAAGTTCAAGGGAGGCAAGGACAAAGTTATACTAGTACTGGATATAAGGGTAATGCTACTAGTTTTGAGGGAAATAATGCAGGAGGACAGACAAAGGTGGTTAAATGTTATAATTGTCAAGGTGAAGGTCACATGGCCAGGTAATGCACTTAGCCGAAGAGGCCTAGGAACATTGCATGGTTTAAGGAAAAGGCAATGTTGGCTGAAGCACAGGAAGCTGGACAAATTTTGGATGAAGAGCAACTAGCATTTCTTGCAGATCCAGGTATTCCAGACAGTCAAGTTGCTCAAACAACCATTCTAAACACTGATGCTTTCCAGACTGAGGATCTTGATGCTTATGATTCTGACTGTGATGATGTCTCTAATGCAAAGGCGGTTTTGATGGCTAATCCTTCCAATTATGGTTTAGACGTTATCTCAGAGGTACCTCTTTTTGAACCCTATCATACTGATATGGATGATCAAAGTGTGCATGCAATGCAGGGTTTTGAACAACACTAGTTGTTGATTTTATAGATAATGAGATAACAAGTGATAGCAATATCATTCCATACTCTCAATATTTGCAAGAAACGCAACAGGAAGCTATTCAAGATACTAATTTGTATGCACAACAAGATTCAATGATTTTATCTGTGATTGAACAAATTTCAGAACAAATGATTAATCATGTAAATAATTAGGAAAAGGCTAATCAAGAAAAGAATAATGAATCCTTAACCGCTGAGCTTGAGAGATATAAAGAACGAGTCAAAACTTTTGAACAACGTCTTAATCTTGATTTAAGCACACGTGAAAAAATGATTGATTCTCAAATGGATGATATGATAAAGGAAAAGCTTGCACTTAAGCAGCAAATTGACTCACTTGAACAAAATCTTTCAAATCAAATCAAAAAAAGGAATCTTTATTGCAAACATTTATTGTTTTCAAAAACAAATCCAAAGAAAAGGAAAGTAAATATATAGATAAAGAAATTGATTTAGAAAAGAAGATTATAGAATTAGATAATATTGTTTACAAAGCGGGTCAATCTGCTCAAACAGTGCACATGTTAATAAAGCCACAAGTTTTTTATGATGACACACGCAAATAAGCTCTTGGTTATCAAAATCCGTTTTATCTTAAGAAAGCTCAGCGGATTAAGCCGACCTTGTATGATGGTAGTGTTATATATAGTCAACATGTTGCTTGTCTTGTGATTGATAATGAAAAGACATTGATTTTGGAAGAAGTAAGTCGATCCAAAATGCTTGCAAAACAAAAGGACCCAATGTCAAAAGAAAAGAAATTTAATACTACTCCAATTAATTATGTTGAGTTAAATCGATTATCTGAAGATTTTGGTAAACGTTTTGTTCCACAACAAGAATTATTTGATGAACAAGCTTTCTAGTTACAAACTTCACACCCTAATACTGACCAATCTGCTTCGTCACCTGTCAAAATTGAGGCTCCTCGAGAACTTCCTAAGGTAAGCATGGTTATAACAAGCCTTAAAAAGATTATATACCATCTTGGCCACATTAACGCTGTGGTGAAAAAGCGGATTACACCTGATGCCATTACAGAAGGGAAATGGAGGTTTGAACACACTAAAACTATTTTTCTAAATGAAATAATTCCTTTTTTAAAGACCTTAAAAGACATATTCAATGTTTTTGATAAAGATCGTTTAAATGAGATAACGAAAGTACAAACAGTTTTTAACGAGATGGAAGCTGCTGTTCAACAGTATTTTGTAGACAAACAGTGTTTTGAAATTCATAAAAATAACTTTTTCTTAAAAATGATTGACTCTTACAAAAAATCATGTCTCAAGATATTATGATATGTATGATGAATTTTACTGCTGTTTTTGATGATGTGCATTTGGAAAGGCAAAGTAGTGAGTCTTGTGTGAAGTGTTTTGATCTTGATGCTGAGCTTTTGAAGAAACAAATGCATATAATGATCTTTCGAAAAGTTACTCACAACTTGAAAAACATTGCATTTCTCTTGAGTTAACAATGAAACTCAATCAAGAAATTTTTCAAAAGGATTCATTAAGTAATAACCAAAATGCTCTTGAAATTCCAGGATATTTTAAAAATAATGATTTGAAAGCTCAGCTATAAGCTAAAGACACTACAATTTGTAAGTTGAAGGAACATATCAAATCAATGAGAGAAAATGGCAAGGAAGAGAAAGTCAAACATAAAATGGATGAAATTGAGACCATAAACATTGAATTAGAGCATAGTGTGGCCAAATTACTTTCTGAAAATGAGCGTTTGCATAAAGAAATTGAGCATTTGAAAAGATTTACAAAGATCAATTTGACTCGATTAAAAAGACATGTGCTCTCTTTAAAGAACACTGTGACTCTATGATTACTCAATTGAACTCTAAATCTTTAGAAAATGCGGATTTAAAAGGTCAAATTCAAGAAAAGGTTTTTGTGACAACAACATTACAAAGTGAATTAAGAAGACTAAAAGGTAAACATGTGCTTGATAATGCCACCACAATAACTAATGCCACCACTCTTGCTCCAGGAATGTTCAAGTTAGATATAGAACCTCTTTCTCATAGACTTAAGAACAATAGGGATGCCCATGAGAATTATCTGAAGAAGACTATAGAAAATACTAACACCATATGTGGACTTGTAGAACGTGCTAGAAAACAAAATCCTAGTGAACCACTCTTAGACTCTGCATGCAAATTTACAAAACACGTTCAGAAATTGTTAGTCTATGTTTCTCAGACATGCCCTTGTTTCACAAAACCTAGTAAGAAATTAGTAGCCGTCACACCTATGAACAAAGTCAAGAAAATTAGGTTTTCAGAACCTCTCACATCCTCGATCAACATTAATAAACAAGTAGAGTCATTCAAAACATCTAATTCTAACACACCTGTGTTGTCTTCTACAGGATTGTAGTGTTCTACTAGTACTTGCAGATCATAACCTATAGGCAATAAAAAGAATGATACGATCTCGTAAAAACCAAGTAGCAATAGGAAGAATAAAGTAGAAGCCCAACCTAGGAAAGTAAATAAAAAGAATCGTGTTAAAGAACCTATTTGTGATGTTAATGTTAAGCATACTATTTTAAATGTGAATTCTCGGTTAATTTGTGTTAAATGTAAGCAATGTATGTTTAATGCAAATCATTATGTGTGTTTTCTTGCTTTTGTGAATGATGTGAATGCGCGCATCATAATATTTTGAAACCTATCGGTAAAGTGTTCACTGAAGTAGGACATAAGTGGAAACCAACAGGAAAAATTTTCACTATAGTTGGTAACTCGTGCCCTTTAACTAGGATCACTCCCATGAAAGTAGTGCATCTTAAGGAAAACACTTCTAATTCAGGTGAAACACAAAAATCAAAGATTAAAGTCTATAGCAGGAAACCTAAACAAGTAAAATTAGTAGGTTCGAGTAACAAAGCTAAGATTGTAGAATCTAAACTTGCTAACAACTCGGAACCTACTCATTTGTAGGGATCCAATGCTACAGATGTTCCATCTTATTCTTCTCTTGTCAATGACAAGTTGTCTAGATTGTTCTTTGGTATCTGAACTCCGGATGCTCAAAACATATGACAGGGAATCGCTCACAGCTTATGAACTTCGTCAATAAATTTCTAGGAACTGTTTGATTCGGAAACGACCAAATTACAAAGATAATGGGGGTATGGTGACCATCAGATGGAAAACATAATTATCTCAAGGGTATACTATGTTGAGGGACTTGGACATAACTTGTTTTTTTGTTGGACAATTTTGTGATGCAGATCTTGAAGTCGCTTTTCAGAAAAACACTTGCTTTATTCGAAACTTAGAAGGTGTTGATCTACTTTTAGGATCTAGAGACACAAATTTGTACACAATTTCTCTTGATGACATGCTAAAGACTTCTCCGATCTGTCTTCTAACAAAAGCTGCAAAGACTAAGAGCTAGTTATGGCATCGTCGGTTATCGCATCTCAACTTTAGTACTCTTAACAAGCTAGCCAAAGACGGTCTTGCACGAGGCATTTCAAAGGTTAAATTTCAGAAAGATCTTATGTGTTTAGTATGTGCATTAGGAAAAATCAAGAAATCCTCTCAACAACCCAAAGCTGAGGACACTAACCAAGAGAAACTATATCTTTTAAATATGGATCTTTATGGCCCGATGCGTGTGGAGAGCATTAACGGGAAAAAGTATATCTTGGTGATTGTTGACGATTATTCTCGATTTACTTGGGTCAAACTTCTGAGATCAAAGGATGAAGCTCCTGATGCTATCATTAAATGCATAAAAAATATTCAAGTTCGTTTGAATGCCACTGTCCGTAATGTTAGAACAGATAATGGAACTGAATTTGTCAATGAGACTCTTCGTGATTTTTATGAAAATGTCGGCATTTCGCATCAAACTTTTGTTGCTTAAACTCCTCAATAAAACGGCATTGTCGAAAGACGAAACCAAACTCTTGTTGAAGCTGCTCGTACAATGTTGATATTTTCAAAAGCTCCTCTGTTTCTATGGGCCGAAGTAATCAACACAGCTTGTTATACCCAAAACCGTTCTCTGATTCGTCTCCGATACAACAAAACTCCATATAAGTTGATGCATAACAAGAAGCCGGATTTATCATTTCTTCATGTCTTTGGTTCACTCTATTATTCGACCAATAACAGTGAAGATTTGGGTAAACTAAATGCAAAATACGATATTGGTATTTTTGTTGGTTACACGCCCGCAAAGAAAGCTTTCAGGATATATAACAGGATAACCCAGAAAATTATGGAAGCTATTCATGTGATGTTCGATGAGCTGACATCAATGGCTTCTAAACAATTCAGTTCAGGACCCGGGCTTCAATTTATGACTCCTGCAACATCCAGTTCAGGACTCGTTCCAAACCCTATTCCTTAACAACCTTGTAATCCACCAAATAGAGATGATTCGGATCATTTGTTCCAACCCATGTTCGATGAATACTTCAATCCTCCAACTATTGTTGTCTCTCCAGTTCCTGTTGTTGCTGCACCAAGAGTTGTTGACATAGCCGATTCACCTATGTCTACGTCAATTGACCAAGATGCACCATCAACAAGTATCCCATCAACACAAGAACAAGAACATTCTCCAATTATTTCTCAAGGTGTTGAAGAACCATCAAAAACACCACATTTTCATGATGATCTTCTTCATGAAGACTCGACTTCTTAAGGATCATCATCTAATGTGTGACCATCCCACACTTTATTTGAACTTATTGGTAAATAGACTAAGGATCATCCAATGGCAAATGAGATCGGAGATCCTTCTCGCTCTGTCTCCATGAGAAAGCAACTCCAAACTGATGCCATGTGGTGTTACTTTGAGCCCCCTTCCTAACTTTTGTAGAACTAAAGAACTTCAAACAAGCAATGACCAAACCATCATAGATCGATGCAATGCAAGAAAAAATTCATGAATTTGAATGACTACAAGTTTAGGAATTGGTGTCGTATCCAGATAAAGTCATGTTGGTCAAACTAAAATGGATTTATAAGGTCAAGACAAATGAATTTTGCAGGGTGCTAAAGAAAAAGGCTAAATTAGTTACACAAGGATTTGGGCAAGAGGAGGGACTCGATTTCAAGGAATCATTTGCACTGGTTGCAAGAATAGAGGCCATCCATTCGTAGCAAATGTCGCCAACAAGAACATGACGATCTTCCAAATGGACGTCAAAACGGCTTTCTTAAATGTCGAGCTCAAAGAAGATGTATACGTTTCTCAACTAGAAGGATTTGTTGATCAGGACAACCCATCACATGTGTACAAGCTCAAAAAGGCCCTTTACGATCTCAAACAAGCACCACGTGCATGGTATGGCATGCTGTCAAGTTTTCTCATTTCACAAAATTTCTCCAAAGGTGCAGTTGATCCAACACTCTTTACACGGAAAGAAGGAAATGACTTATTACTGGTACAAATTTATGTTGACGATATAATATTTGCATCCACTAATACTGCTTTGTGTAATGAGTTTGCTAATCTCATGACCACCAAGTTCAAGATGTCGATGATGGGGCAAATGTCATTCTTTTTAGGATTACAAATTTCTCAAAGTCCTAGAGGCATCTTCCTAAATCAATCAAGATATGGTTTTGAGATTATTAAAAATATGGTTTGCTGACTAGTGATTCTGTAGACACACCCATGGTGGAAAAGAATAAACTGGATGAAGATCTACAGGGGACACTAGTTAATGCTACACTTTACCGTGGCACAGATACTAGCGCAATACTATTGTTGTTTTAGTGATTGACGTAAATATCGATAGATCATAAGACGCACTAGATGTATTGATGCTGATCTGTCCTGTGTGCGATAGGATCGCACAGTCCCATCTGACGAGTAAACTTATGGATCGTAGAATTTGTATATACTTAAAAACAAAGTGGAACTGTCCCATATTGCCCACTGTACTAGATGCTACGCGCTCCGTGCTTAGACCAAATATAACACTCAATTCGTGTGAAAGCATATAAAAGAATACGCTTCTCACACGCCGCGTCGGCTAGAATGTCCCACCGACCTGGCGCCGAGACGCCTCCAGTTACACCCTGCGCTACATCCTTTACTGTGACATGATTGGATCCCTCATGTATATGACATCCAGTAAACCCGACCTTATTTATGTAGTCTAATTATGTGCCATGTATCAGGCAAAAGCCTACACAATAATGTGCCTCATTGGTTTTAATAACGAATCTTGTGATACCTAAAGGGGAAACATTAAATGGGTTCTTGGTACCTCAAAGGTAACAGATTATGTCTCTAACAGCAAAGTCAAACACTGATCACGCTGAGGTGTAGGGCACTAGCGTAATTACATCATTGAAGCGCTTAATTCTTAAGTGATAAACTTGTTAGCTGGTCTTCTAAGAAGCAAAAGAGCACTGTGATCTCGAGTACAGAGGCTAAATATATTTCCTTATCTGGGTGTTGTGCTTAAATCCTATGGATGCGATCACAACTAACAGATTATGGGTTTACATTCAATAAGATTCCTCTGTACTGCGACAACGAAAGTGCGATTGCTCTATGTTGCAACAACGTTTAACACTCTAGAGCCAAGCACATTGATGTACGTTACCGTTTTATAAAGGAGTAAGTAGAGAATGGAATACTAGAACTATACTTTGTTCGGACAGAATATCAACTGGCTGACATATTCACCAAACCCTTGCCACGAGAAAGATTCAACTACTTGATCGAAAAGCTAGGAATAAGAAGCATGTCTCTGAAAATGCTAAAACGTCTGACAGAGGAAGAGGATGAGTAATGGTGGTAACTCGTGGTATATCCTATGTATTATATGTATATATGAAAACATATAAACCTAAAAGGATTTTTCTTTTTATATAAATAAAACATAAAAACCAAAAATATTTTTCATTTTATATAAATTTTTCAAAAAAGAAAATTAAACAATAAAAAATCAGAAAAATATAAAAATATGTATCTTTGGCATGTCTTCTGAAAATCGATAACATTTACGGTCTTATAAATGTCATTTAATAATGATACGAGGCTGTAAATGAAGTTTGAGCAGAAGTTCAAAATGTTTTAAAACATGTCACATGGCTTGCTATTATTTCTGATAGCAACTCGGTCTTCAATTTAAAGGCAAGTATTTCAAAAAGAAAATTTGACCTCTCAACAGGAAATTAATTTTTCTCGGGAATGAATTACTTCATATTCATTCAAGGCTTGTGTTTACTTTGCAACACAACCCGTGCTTCCTTTATACAAATTAATGTACGTGTTAGTACATTTATTTGTCAAAATAAGAGAAATCTTATTTCATGGTGTTGAGTTTTTAGAAATAAAATAATCATCTCAGTAGTTTATCAAAAATTATTTTTCAAGGCATTTAACCACTCAAACAACGACTATAACTCTTTAAATAGAAAATAGGTCATTGTTTGAGGGGGAGACAATGTCAAATTTCTTCTTCAGAATCTTTAAGTAATAAATGAAAAAGGTTTTTAAACAATAATGGGATAATATTTAAAGGGGAGTTAGTTAATTTTAACTTATTTGAGCATTATAATTTATGTGTTTATACCTTTAGGGATTTGATAGCAAATCTTTAGGCTTAGTGTAGCTTATAATACTTTAGGGACTAAAAGTGTTAAAAGTGAAACTAGTTAAACCTTAAGAATGCTATTAAAGAAAACAAGTAAGGAGAATATAATTCATGGGCATTTGTGTCAAAAATCAAAAAATTTAACATACAAACACCCTCTAACTTGTCACTTTCACACACAAACACAAACACTCATCTCTTTCTTTCCTCCATTTTTTATAACTTGAAAAAATTCAAGAATGTCAAAACGAGCATTTCAGCTATTAAGGTAAACTACAAACGTGTTCATCATAATCTAAACAACTTATATGCAAAAGGAATTAGGCTACAACACGTATTCTTGATCGTAATCTCTAAAAATTGGTTTAGGGTTCATCATAATCAAATGTGGTCTAAATCCTAAATTGATTGAGGGGTTTTGATGGGTAAGGTGTGTAGATTACTCGTTTGTAATAGTTTGTCATGGGGTTAACATTCGAATGGGTTTTGAATGATTCTTGGGTTCGAAAATTTGGGTTTTAAGGAAGAACTTGAAAATGTTAATGGGTTTATGTGTATGTAGTGTTAGAATGCCTGTTTGAATGTATTAGAGTAAGAAAATCCATATCTTGAATGAAAATTTTTTATGCTTGGGTAAAACGCATGACAAGTTACTCGTTTTGTACTCTAAGTAATAATTTTGTATCTGATTCATGTTATAACTGATATATGATGATTGTGTATGCTTGGTTTATGATTTAGTGTATACTAGTTGCCAAACTTTCATGGTTTGTGTAAATTTAAAATTTATATGAGGCGATTTATACATGCCTGATATAAGGGGGCGATTTATACACTAGATATAGGCAGCGATTTATATACTGGGTATAGGAGGCGATTTATACACTCACGTATAGGGGCCGATTTATACATTTCTTATAGGCGGCTATTTATACGTTCCCTATAGGCGTCGATTTATACTCGTTCCCTATAGGCGGCGATTTATACTCATTCCTATAGGCGGCGATTTATACTTATTTCTTTAGGCAGCGATTTATATATTTTTTCTAAGGCAGCGATTTATACATGATTCAAGATGGGGCAATTTATACACATAGGGGGCGATTTATACATGATTTATAAGAGATGATTTATTCCTATATGTTTTCACTAGATAACTAGTCTTAGGTTAAATCTTCTTCATATCATATGAAAGTTGCAATCTTGACTGTGTTTGACCACTTGTTAGTTTGTTGAACCTTTAAGTTAACTTTCTGATTAGTGTCCTTTGTCCTGTAATTTGTTTGAAAGCATGATAAAATGTGATAAATCTCTCTAGTTAATGTCTATAAGTTGCTTCTCTAAGTCTATCCCCATGAATTAAATAGGTCAATTAGTGATATATAAAATTGCTTGTATATGAACTGTATTGGAATATTCTTAGCAGAAACATGAATCCAGTTGTCCGTTAACACGTTGCTCTCGACAATGCTTTGGTTGCTCCAGAGAAAAGACTAAAGATTGAAAAATGCAACGCAAGAATTGAGTTCAGCAAGCCACAAATAGAAGAAATGGACAAATCGATACAGTTCCGAAAGATTGAATGTTTTAATGAGAGAAATATATTTACAGTGGAGGAATAGTTTAAATTAAACAATAACAACTAAAAAATCATTTTAAGAAAAACCAGACAAAATTATGAATAAAGCTAAAACAACAAGAGCACTGAATCCCGACACAAAGGGGTTAAAAACCTAAAAATCTTCTAAAATTAACAACCCCCGACAAAGAAATTTTTTCTACTTCTAAACTCACTAGGGGACTAATACGAAGAATGAAAAAAGACTAGACTGCCAAAACGCAAGGTCCGTTTTTGCACCCAAAAAACGAGTCAAGACAAAAACCGTACCCGAACCCGTTCTTTAAAAATCAAAAGATTGAAAAATTAACCCTACGAAAGTTTTTATATTTTTCCTACGAAATATATGACTAAAGAAAATTTTCTAAAAAAGAAAAATATTTTTTTGATAATTTTTATATTTTTTATGAATTTTTTAAACTTTTAACTAAATTAAATTATAAAAAATACTAAACTATTTTTAAAAATTCTGAAAAATTTACCTAAAATACTAGACACTAATACTAACCTACGAAAAATAAGAAACCAAAATTTCGGCTTATAAATAAGCCGAAATTAAGCTGAAACAGCTTATAGCTTAAAGGGGCAAAAAAGGGGTAAATACAAAACCGCTTGGGACTCTAACAGAGAAGTCCCAAGGGCGCAGCGGTAAGACTCTTTATAAAAGAGAGGTGTATCGAGGGTAGAGGCCCGGGTTCGAGTCTTGCTCACCCGGGTCACCCCTTGTCTCCTCTCTTTTTTTTTGAAAACTTTTTAAAGCAAACTTGTTAAGCTCCTTGAGCTTAACAATTTTTATAACTACAGCTTTTTAAGAAAGCTTATAAATAAGCTGAAAAAAGGCTTTTTAAAATGGACAGTTTGCTTAAATGAGCTTTTTAAGGCAAAAATGGCTTTTTCTCTTTGACTCTTTGTACTAATAAGCTGAAATTTGAACAAGTAAGCTAAAAGGAATTATCTAACTAACCTAAATAAGCACTAATGAGCCTAAAAGCTGACAACTACATAAGCTGAAAAAGGCTGAGTTGACAGAAACTTAAATAAGCTTAAGGGCTTAATGTGGGTCTTATGCTATGACTGTTAACACTCAATAAGCAAGAAAAGTAAAAATGAGCAAACCAATTCAACATACCATCATAAAGAACTACTAGGAGCACAAATAAGCAAGTGAGATAAGCTCAATAAGCCAAAAATTAGCTTATGCACTCAGCAGTACTAACTTTGGAGTTAGTACTGCTAGGGTGTTTTTAAGGCAAAAATGGCTTATCTAAATACCCAATAAGCAAAGAAAGAGGATAACAAGCAAACTCAGGCCACTAACTCACTTAATAAGCAAGTAAGGACACAAAGGCATCAATCAAAAAGCACTAAATAAGCTAGAAAGAAAATAAGCAATTCCTACACTATGCTAAGTAAAACAGGTCAAGCCCCTACTTTAGGCTTAAAAATAAGCTACCTAGGGGCCAAACTAAGGGCTGAGCTTGTTAGGGCTTATAGTTGGACCTAGGGGTAGTCTAAAAAGCTAAAAATATCTAAGGGCTTAATGGACAAATAAGCTAAAAGGGGGGCTTGAAAAAGGTGTCTAGCACCAGGGTAACTAAGCTAAAACAAAGGGGCTTATATTGACAGCTTAAAATAAGCTGTCAAATAAGCTCAAAATGAAAAACAAAGTGAAAACAGATTGAAAAAGGCTTAAGGTGAGCTTATATTAAAGATTCCATTTTCTAAAAACTAACTAAACCTGCTGATTTTAGTCTATGAAAAAGGGTTTTCTCTTTAACAAAAATTGACACCAAATTTGTTGCAGTTTGGACTTAAGTTAACAAATGACCCAAACCACTTTTGAAAACTTTTTTAGACACACAAATGACACTCTTTTGAAACTAAAACTCAAGGATACAAGAGCTTATCCTAATAAGCTCTTGTATCTCTCAAAAATTACAACAGACCCTAAGAAATACTTATAAAAACTTGAAAAACAGTTTTGGACTAAAAACTTTGGAAAAACAGACTTAAATAAGCTTAAGAAAGCTAACCAACTTTGGCCAAATGGCCACAACCCATAACAATGCATTTTTGACCCATTTTAGACTTAAACCAAACACCCCTTTATATTTTAAAAACTAATTTTAAAGCTTACAAAAACTGAATTAAGCTAAAACTTTTGAAGTTAACTAGCAAACATGCAATAATAAGCACTAAAAAGTAAAAAGCAATGAGAGATAAGCACTTTTAATAAGCTAATAAGCTAATGACAGAAAAGCTATATTAGGCAGTTTTAAACAGTTTGGCAAGAAAATGAAATACAAGCAACTAAAAGGTATTTTTAACCATCATTAAACACAAATAAGCATAATAGAACATTAATAAGCTAAAAACAAGCAATAATAAGCAATGCTACAGTAACAATAAGCAAAATTTAAAAAGAAATCATACCTTTAATCCTTGCTCAAAACAGGATTAAGTGAAACCTAATTAAGCTCTAAAACCTACCCATTAGCTTATAAACAAGCTACACTAAGCACCCATTGAGCCATCCTTGTTTGCTCATTCATCCACTTGATCAAACAGTAACCCGTTTTTTTTTCTTTTGAATTTTTCTTAAATTTTGATTCACAGTTTAAAACAGGTTATAGAGAGTGCTTATATAAAAGCTTAAAGGTTTTTAAAGAGACATATGTAACTTAGAACACAAATGTAAAACTAAAACTGAATTTTCATTAAAAAAGGGAAAGTACAAGTACATAAAAGAAACTAAACTGAACTAAAAACTTAACACACTAAAAAAACTAACTAGTGCCTCAAGGGCTTACAAACGACTTATATAGAAAAGCTAAGCTAGGGTTTCACTTTTCGTCTTCACTTCTGTGTGCTTCTTTGTAGACACAAAAACAGCATATGTGTGCTTGTTGTGAGAGTGTAGAAAACACACTCAAATCCTGGCCCTTGGATTATCTTGGTGCCCACTCATTTTTATGTCAACCATTGATCCGATTTGGTAGGTTTTTGGATTGCCAACATGGCATAGGCCATGTGGGGGTGGGGTAAGTGTTGGTGATGGTTTTGGAGTGTTGTGGGAGGTCAACGAGGTATGACATCGACAGGGTGTGGGGTTGTGGGATTTGGCGGGAAAGGTTTGAGAAGATATACAGTGTTTCAAACATAGGGGTGAAGTTTGGGATTTTGACACAATTAGTCCCTGAGGGTGTATATGGTTATTGCAATACACGTCCTTGTGTTTATAAAGGTTTGGGGTGTTGGCAGAAACACCCCCCAAGGGTTATATAAGTTATTACACCACAAGTCCTTGTGGTGTATAACTTTGGAGATTTGGCAGCATGAGCCCTTGTGGTTAATACTTTGGTAAAATGGCAGAATGAGCCCTTGCAAGTATTTTTCCTTTTTTCCTTTATAAAATAATAAGTTTAGGGGACTTTGTCGAAGAAATGGCCCCATAAACTATTTTTCTTCACTTGTTGACTTGGATTTGTCGGGGTTGACTCTTGATTGACTTTTCAGGACTTGGGCTTTGAACCTTGACTTTTATATAACAATAACGCGTCTTTGACTCTGAGTAGATCTTATCTTCATGCAGCAGTGGAAAGTCTTCAAGCAGTGGAAACCATGGCAGTGGTAGAGATACACTAACAGTGGGAAAAAATCTCTAGCAGTGAGAACCATATAACTAGCAGTGGGAACGCCTTAGCATTTTATTCCCAACAATTAGCATTAATACTTTCCAAAATATTTAGTCAAATTCTCAATCAGCATTAATCTCTTCAATCATCATTAACTTCAGTCTTCTATTTGACTAATCAGCATTAACTTTAGTCTTCTATTTGACTAATCAACATTAATTTCAGCAGCAACATTAATCTTGAACCACCAGTAGTAACTCTATAACCAGCAGTCTTAAGTCTTTTAACAGTCTTAAGTTAGTACTGGCAGTACTAACTTACTCTAGCAGTACTAACTGATTAATACTGGCAGTTGTAACTTATAAGCAGTACTAAGTATGATAAGTTTAATTCCCAAAAGTGATTACAATGATGATCTAAGACAATGTGTCTAATAGATATGAATGACTATTCTAAATGAACTTCTATTAATGGAAAGCCTTCAAATGGATGAAGATGATAAGATCTCTAATCTTGTAGATCTTCATATGTATATGCTTTATGATGAATGAAAATGGAAAGATCTTTAAGGCTTGCTTTGGTAGATGTAGATGGCAAGATGTCAAAGAGGATCATTTCGGGTGTATGCTTACAAAAAAATGAGAGTGTTAGCCTTACTATTTTGTAAAGCCGGCGTCTTACACGTGAATTGCACTAGACTTGGACACTGCGTATCACGCATGGGTTATTTATGTAAACTAGGAATAGTTTACTTTTTCTTTCTAGTATAAATACCCCTCATGGCTCTCCATGAGGGGTGTTGGTGAAATCATTTGTGTATCTTTCTCATTCTAAAGCTAATAAACACATAGTATTTTCTCCACCCTCTCACTACAAAACCATGCCTTTTCTTTGTTATTTTGATCAACCTTGACCCCCCAAAAAGGTGTTTTGAATCGCGTTACAAGTGGTATCAGAGCTAACCGGAGGCGTTTTATGTTTGTGTGTTGCTTATTTTTGGTGTTTTCGTGGCTTATTTATAAGCTAAAAGCCCACAGATTTGTTTGGTTTTGGCTTATGTGGTTCAAAAGCTTGAAGCTTTCTCTCTTCTATGGTTTCTAGCTTGTTGTCCCATGGTTTAGTAACATTTTTAGGCATCCAAACTGTTTTTTTAAAGCTTATTTGAATTTTTTTAGTTCATGGCTTTATATAAAGGACGCGTTTGGTTTTCGGTTTTAGGACAAAAAGCTTGGAGATTTTGAGAAAACGACCCTTTATTTGCTTATAAGAGTATGTTTCGTGACTTATTCGAAGACTAAACTGCTTATTTTTTGGAAAAAATCTGGGTTTACGGGTTGAATACTATGGAATATGCAAGAAAGATGAATACTACGGTTTAGGAAAGGAGACTGCGGTTTAGGGAAGAACATTGCGGTTTATGCATTTTTGAATACTGCGGTTTATGCATCTTTGTTATTTCAGCGGTTTAGGTTTACAGGAGATACTATTTC
The DNA here is from genome assembly GCA_026074375.1 of Tanacetum coccineum. Lineage (NCBI taxonomy): Eukaryota > Viridiplantae > Streptophyta > Magnoliopsida > Asterales > Asteraceae > Tanacetum > Tanacetum coccineum. The sequence goes on from BQNB010000112.1 coordinate 118,768, forward strand.
TACGATTTATGTAAAATTGGGAAATTAAACTCTACCATTTTTTTCTTAACACCGCGGTTTATGTAATACTCTTCACTGCGGTTTATGTATTACTTGTCTCTGTAGTTTATGTCTCTTACCACTGCGGAATATGTCATAGGAGTTCACTACGATTTATGACTCTTGCCATTGCGGTTTATGTTAAACGTATTTCTGCGGTTTATGTATTCAGGGGCTCTAAATTTTTGCGGTTTATGTCAGGTTAAGGAAATTGAACTCTGTCAAAATTTCCATTTCTCTGCAAAATATATTGAAGACTATTCTATGAAATATGACAACACTTTGTAAAATCCCGTGAAGTATGATTTTTATCTTACGGTTTTAGTGTCTGATTCATATTTCAAGACAAATCAAAACACAAACACCAAAGCAAACACAACACTTAATGCTAAAACGATCCTTATCAAAATTCCCCTTCACTCTTAAAGGCTATTATTGAATTTGTTAACATTAAGATTTCACTAACTAAACATGATTCGGAGGTCGAGGAGGATAGAAATGAAAGGTAGCCATGTTAGATTAATAAAAGAGAAAAGGGAAGAGTGTGTGTGTTTCTAGAGAGAGAAAAGAAGAAAACATACACACCTTATTACAATAATGATTATCCTCACCCTCCTATGGAATTATAGGAGGGTATTTATACGCCTACTATCCTATATTGACATTTCTAGTCCTTGCGTATCTAACAAATAATAATCTAATGTAATTCCGTATAAGTCGACATATTTTAAGGCTAACAATCTTCCCCTAATATGTGGACATACAGAATTACTTACAATGTTCCAAACAAGTACAAATACAACATAATAAAATGACATCTAAAGCGCTTCAATGCTGAAGATGACGTCTTTGTCTTCTAGTCTTGATACTTGTACTCCATCTTGGATCTTCTGTGTCTTGACTTGTTCTGGAACCATTGTAGTATGCATGAGTTGGATTAACTTCCCCCTAATCCATGCAGCATGTCTTGAAAATCTTTCTTCATAGACTTCTTTTGGCGAAGTTTTTGAATCAGCTTCCCCCCAAACCAACATCCGTATCTTGAGCAGATTCTGAAACGTTGATGTAGCTTGAACGATCTTCTAACATTGACATTTAGAGTGCATAGTGGAATTTTATAGAAGAATCAGTCAACCACACCAACTAAACTGATTATATACTTTATCATGACATTTGGTCTTGGTGAATATCCGTTTGGGGGAACATGTAAGAGATCAGCAACAATTCTTCTCACGCATGCAAAATACTTCATAAACCATACTAAGTAAAGTAGTATATATAATACTTCCCCCTGGAAGTTGACCTAATAACATCAAAGTATCAAAGTACTACGTATTCCCCCTTGATGGTTTTGAACTCTCGAAATCATCATTGACGTGTACGACCATATACTCGAGAAGTTCGTGTCTTAAGAAACAATCTTGAAAAGTTATGAAAGACATTGAAGAACTTTGAAAGATTTTACTTAGACGGTGAAGTACCATTGACGTTATGTAGCTTCAAATATCCTGTGAGAAGTGCTGATCATATCTCAACCTTTAAACTCTCTGGCTAACTTACCAACCTCGTATTCTGTCGGCTATTGCTGTTACCACTTGGTGAAGTAAACCTGATATACCAAACTTGAAACTAAAGTAAAATTCCCCAAATTTGTTACTTAAGCTTGCACTGTTGTTGATTGAAGAACGGTGTAGAAGAAAGCCTCTAAGTACCCTATACCCGCCATTAAAAGTATAATAAGTACAACACCTCTTAAAGATATCCACAAATGCATCTGTGTTTGTCACTGAGCACTACAACGTAACTCCTTTAAGTGATAGCTATAACCCGTGAGTACTACAATGTAACTCCATGCATCGGGTATAACTAGATAATCCAAGTCTCAATCATAAACCGTATACGTTCAAGCAAGTCATCAATCGATAGATTGGGTTTGAAGAAAAGGGGTAGAAAATAGAAGGAAGTCTCGATGATGAAATAAGTAGACGCCTTCGTGAAACCCACTTCAATCTCAAATAAGGGATACCAAATCAACTCTGTGATCACTTGACATTCTAAGTCCAAATTTCGTAGTCGTTTTGACATTTTAGTAAATCTTAAAAGGATCATTTTAGCGTAATGTATTGTGTTTGTTGTTGTTGTTGTTCGTGAATTTTTGATGGTTACGGATATCGGCTCAAAATAAATATGACATTACAAGCCCGTCCAAGTAATAAAACCCGATCTTCTAAACATTACCCGACTTGAAAATGTTTTACTACCCGGCGAATCCGATAACACTACCACCACTAACATCAATCCAAATATATAACAACTTTTATAATCTCGGCAGTCCATAATCAAACCTTAAACAATATTAGTCTAACATTTTAAAACCAATAAAACGTGGGCCAATTGATTTTCTATCAAACCAGCCTGCCTTCATATGAGTTATACTTGGCCCATGTCCAAAAGGAAGACCTCAGCCCAAGTGTTGCAATAATCCGGTTTTGCAAACAATATATAAAACCACCTATCCCATTTTCTTAAGGCAATCTAACCCTAATCACACACAAAGAACCAGTCGCTTCTTTTCTCTCTTAAAAAGAAAACGTAGCACCACCAACTCAATCTCATCTTTGACAATACCAGTCATACTTTTCTTCTCTCTCAAAATCGTGTTTATTCTCGTCAATCAGATACACTCGAGACATACAAATCCCACCCTATTTCTCATTCGATTCACACATATCTTTAAAGATACTAAAAGTTACCACTTATCAATAAACCATGAATCACGAAACCTTTTTTAAAATTGCTGCTGAGTCTCGAATCTTCAAGATCCCTTTAGGGTCTCAGGTAGGTTTTGTTTTGATGATGTTTTTCAATCGATACAAAGGCTAAAGTTCTTCAACAACAACAAAATTTCATTTACGGTTTCTTTTTGATTTAGTAAAATCCTAAAAAAGTCGCTTCTTTTCTCGGTTTAAATCATAGATTTGTAAAATCTCGTGAACGTTAATTGAATTCAATCCACAACAACAATCACTTAATCTACTTAAGATCCCATATCCACTCACAACTACATCAAAATGTCAAATACCAATAACAATTTGCAAACTCAAACATCAAGTGTTCTTCACAATGACATAGTTTCTTCGTGTTCAACTTCTAAAGTCCAATAGAAGACACAACTTTCAAGAAGTAGATGCATGAACAGTCTTAGAGAAGTCAAGTCACAATTCAAGTTTCTCTCATAAACATTACAAGATTTTGGTACCATGCCTATCTTCAAGAGAACTTTCTCTCAAGACTTGGATTTACTAGAACAACATCTTACTAAAGATATACTTTCTAATACTGATTGCAACACTACTTTGACAAAACTCATAACAAAGTTTGAAATGCTTTCAATTCAGAATTCAAAGAGCATATGCAGAAATATACAAGATCTAATGCTCAATCCTTCCAAGATGCAATGATCTATAACATGGATTCCATTGGGAAATACATGCTTGAGATAATTCTTCATCAATAACAAACTCGACAATTGTTGAAACAAAAGAAGTTGATGCAAACACAAGAAGATCATTCAAATCCAATTCAAGCATTGAATGTTGATTAATTAAAAGTTGATTTAGTTGTCATACAAAACACTTGGTCTGAGAAAAAAGACAGTAATTCAGAGACAACTTCCAGCAAACCAGTAAAAGAAAGCAACTTGGATTCTGCAACAAAAGATGTACATGCAATCGAATACAAGATGTCAAAATCAAAAGAAAGATGCATGGCATATTTTCGATATCTTCATTCATACCTTTAAGTTCTTTCTAAAGAAGACTTAAAAGGCACTCGCATCAAACATGGATTCAAACGGGCATTCATGTCACTCTTTGGTCAAGATGCTGATACTTTCATAAGTATAATGCTCCTCAACGTAGATCAACTTTAAAAGCAACTTGACAAAGATGAATTTTAAGAAGATGGATCCATGGCAGCCTTTTGGGTGGTAAAAAACCAGTTTTAGAAGTTCATCGATTTATGGTTTTCCTTGGATTATGATAGTCAAATGACAGACAAGTACTTTGTTGAATACACTAGAATCGAGGTTAAACACTTCAGACATACACTACTCTAACACATGGGTAATGTCAAGAAGTCTGTTGCTGAAAGAATACATCATCAAAGACAGTATGATAAAAGGGTGAATAAAAGACAGATTCAGACGCAAGAGAGTAAGATTGGTATGGGTAAAGCAGTAGATGCTGATTTAGTTATCACAGAAAGCAGTGGAACAGAATCAGAAGTGCAAGATGACAACAACAGATCAAGGAATGATACAGATGCTGATGATGCAGATATCAGACCTATATATGACGAAGAGCCAATGGCTGAGGTGCATCTGACTATTAAATGTAATATGTTGGCTATAAGACAACAACATACTAAGCAACCTGAAATCATTAATGAAGGTAGGGTTGACCAGTATCCTGAACAATGTCAAGTTCAAAGTCTTATGCTTGATTCATCACTTGATAACTAGATAACTGAATACTCAAAATAATCACTCAATTCTGAAAATATTTTACTCTAAAAGACCGTTTCCTAATTTCAAAAAGATTTTTCAATAATTGAAGCACATTGTATTGCTCTTGAACTTAAATATCAAATTCAAGCTTTAAAATTGGGGCAACATGGTCAAATTTTAAATGAAAAAAAGTAATAAAGCCAAGATTAAAAAAGGAAATTGATGTACTTGAAACAATGAACGTTGAATTAGAACATAGTGTGGCTAAATTACTAAAGAAAAATAAGACTTTGAAAAAGCATTACAAAGATTTGTATGATTCTATTAAAATTACGAGATCTAAGACTATAGAACAAACAACTTCTTTGCTTGCTAATAATACCGATTTAAAAGCTCAGATTCAGGAAAAGGTTTTTGCAATTGCTGCTTTAAAAAATGACTTAAGGAAGTTAAAAGGAAATAGTGTAGATACTAAGTTTGCTAAAACATCAGTCTTGGGGAAACCGGTTTTACAATCACTAAGAAAACAATCAGTTGTTAGTCAACCGAATGCGTTTAAATCTGAAAGGCCTTAAATGTCAAAACAACGGTTTGCCTCCCAAGTTGATGTGAATAACAATTTGTCAAGACCAGTAACTCAACACTATTTACCTAAGAGAAGAGAATCCGTTTTTGAAAAACCTGATCATATGATTGCATCTAGTGAATCTAGGAATAGTTCTAAGAACATGCAAAGATTTAGTTCAAATGACATGGTTTATAATCACTATCTAGATGAAGCTAGAAAAAAGACACAAGAAAGAGATAGGAACTCAAAAACTAGTGTGATGCCTTCTGCTAGATTTCAATGCACTGCTGATGGTAGCAAACCAAAACCTAGGAGCACTAATCACTCAACTAAGAGTTTGCCTGTATCCAATGCGTAACGATACGGCTGTGCCTATAGCAAATCACTCTAAGAGTTCTAGTTCTTTCTCAGATTCCAAACACTTTGTTTGTTCAACATGTCATAAGTGTGTCTTTAATGCAAATCATGATGCTTGTATAACAACATTCCTAAAAGAAGTGAATTCTCGTTCTACGATTCAATCCAACAAGACTAGAAACAGTAACAAACCCGTAGAACAAAAGAGTCACACTCAAAAACCTATAAGGCAGATCGTCACAGAACATAGATTTTCTCTTAATAATACTTCTGTTGTGTATGAGAAAACATCTCCTAGATCTGATCTTAGGTGGAAACCCATAGGTAGAATTTTCAAAACTGTTGGTCTTAGGTGGATTCCAACGGGAAAGATACTAGCTTCTTATACAAGCAAGGTTGACAGTGAACTCTCACATGGTTCCAATGTAGATATCTCTAAAATTCATAAATGCAAACAAACTTTAGATTTAAGTGCATGTCTTGTTGCACTTATCAATCACATATACATATGAAATTCAAAGGAAAACAGGAGAGAGATAGAGAGAGATGAGTTTAGAGAGAGAAATAACAACCTAGGGTTTAGTGGGCTTCCAAAGTCGGGCTTGATATCTAATGGGCTTTAAAGCCCATAACTAAGGCCCAATTAGCTTATAGAATTCCCGAGAACATTAACTAGACTAGTACAAGGTTTGGGAATATTAATGACCATCACTTTACATAAATCTAGGTCTAATAATCTCCCCCTAAGGGGTGGTCATTGCACATAAGGCTTCACTTCTTGTGACGTCTTGAGTTTTGGAACCTTGTAGATGTGGAAAAAAATTTAAAGTTCCTTTTGCATGCTTTTGATCATGGATCTTGATCTTTAACTTGATATTCTTTAACAAAATACTGATATCATGGTCTTTGGCCTTGATTTATCTTGACCACTGAGATCTCTGAATCTTTATCCTTGAATCTTTATGCCTCCTTGTGATCTTGTGTCTTCGCCCTCATGCTCAAGGTCTTAAAAGCTTGTAACAATCTCCCTCAACATTTTCTTTAACATGATTACTTGTACCCCATCATGGTAGGAGTAGTACTTGATCCACTTGTGAGATATATCTTTGTTATTGTCCGGCAATCTTGTCAAAAATGTTCTTTTGAGGAAGTGCGTGTACATCAGAGATTGCGGAAGACTTTGACACATGTGCTTGAGCTTTCATCATGTATTTATCTTTGTCGATTGGGCATGAGGTCTTGAATCTTGACTCGACATGGACTAGAAGCTGCTACCGTCGAGAAACCTGCAAGTATAGGTTAGTGATAAACATACATGGACGAAAGTGTCTTAGTTACTTCGTCGAATACGGTTATAATAACCATGGTTCCCCGTTAATCAGTATAAATACTGCCTGTAATCAGGTAGAATTCAAAAGAATCTCATTGACAGGGTTTCGCAGCTGCATTAGCCGTTCTCGTTAGCGGAGCGTCTTAAAGCAGACAACACGGTAAGAGTGAATCAGATAGTTACTATCTTTCTGATTAAGTCATCAATTTATATATTGGACCAAAATCGATATCCAGTTGACACAAGCTTGATTCATTTAGAATCTCGCAAGTCACCTACCACAGAGCTGTTTGATGTTGGCTCTGGATGGATTTCCATTCATCACTGTGAATACTAAAGAGTATCACTCTGAATGTTCTGGCAATTACCATGAGGATAATGCGTAGGACTCTTTGATACCAAATATTGTATAATGATGTACGACATTTTGTATATTGGAATTTGTGTCCTGGTGAGATTTGTGATGGATCTCGTTGGCTCTAGACTCTATAAATGCACATTTGTTATTTGGTAATCGGAGGCTGGAGCGGACTACCACCTTTTCAATATCAACGATCTCGGAATGAGAAATCCGATAGAAACGTGTTGATCTCTGTAAGAAATGAAACAAACTTATTTTAAGAGAAGCCTGGGTGGCTGGGATGGGTTGTGCCTTGCATCATTGGGTCTATGATGACTTGTGTTCCATATCAGAATCATCTTTATGATTACCGATAGATTATGCATTGACCCAGTTTCTGCCTAAGGTTGTATAGAAGGCTTCTTTCTTTTCACCATTTATCCTTATAATTCTTTTTAATTATTCAACCCCTTTAATGTTAAACCAACGCGTCCTCATTATCACCTTGTTGGGTTTGTTCCGGTGATAACCCATGCCTCGGATAACATTCTTCCCAATCTTACTTTACTCCTTTTCTCAATCATACCTAGGACTTCTACTCTATCTAATGTAGTGTTCTTGGGTAGATCTCTCCGGTTCTGGCTGGATCATGGAATGAATATACCTAACCTTAACCGCCTTATAATTCCTTGAGAGACAGCAGTTAGTCGGTCCTTGGGTATTACCATGAGGATCCATAAAACCATTGAAAAAATCAATCAACGTGTCTGAGAAATCATTTATGACACATTGAGAGTTTTTAGCGTTACCAAAAAGCCCCCTACACATATGCACCATATTATGAAAGAGTTTTTCACATGCGAGGTTTAGGAATGCACTTATAGATTGAAGATCGTATCCATTATTAATCTGTATTGATCACATTTTAATCACTATTCTCCCCCCTCGAAAATCGCATATGTGGTGACAATTTTTGACCATTAGTGAATTAAAAACAAGTTAATGTCCGAAATTCACATGAGTCTAACTACGTCTTGGGAGAATAGAAGTGCATACAGAATGAACTAATTATGATACTCCCCCTCAATTATAGAATAGAGTGAAAACTTGGAATGGGAATTTGTTGAGCACACAATTTTGAAAGAATTTGAAATTTTCTTTTTGAAAATATCTTGAGAAATTATGCTCAACAGAAAATGATGTTAGATGTATCTTATTAATTATCATTTCCTTAGTGCTTCTCTTGAGCATTCAAAACTTTGAATGTTTATATGACATTGCTCAAGACCGAGAAGATATGAACTTCCCGTTGTTTAGGATAAATGTACATAAATGAACATTTTCCTTTCTTTGGAGACCGAGTCCTAAGCTGACATTTACTTAGAAGTCGTAGAGAAAAAAAAGGTGAAAGGACATGTTTTGAAAGCATTTGAAACTCTCGCTCGAACTTCATTTATATACCCCGTGTCAATATTAATCAACATTTCTAGGTACGTAAATGTTATCGATTGACGAGAGACATGTCGGAGAAGATTATTTTTGGTATTTTTGAAATTTTTTGATTTTATATTTCGCTTTTATAGGTTTTATATTTTTATATTTTTCTTTTCTGATAAATATATACAATTGTGTAATATTTTAGACACACAAAAGAAGATATGAGGGAATTTGTCTAAAAGTGTAGGATCCCGTTATCACTTCACTTCATACTATCGATCACGAAATCGGAACTAGAAATGAGAAAGAAAGAGTTGTTCTAGAGAGAGAAACTAGAGAGAGAATTGAGAGAGAAAAGGAAAAGATATTTCTTAGATATTTTGAACAACTAACTTTTCCAAGTGGAAAAGTTCCTTATATACCCCGACACTTAAAAGTGACGCGCGAGATATTTAACTAGGACCCGGGCTCGGGTTTTGCTTGGGATTAAACCCAAAACATATACAATATTAGATTATCTATCGAGCTCGATTCCCGATACTTTCCTATTACAACGTTAACTAAGTGATTGACCGAGACTTAAATACAAAATGAACGAACTTCATGTTCGACTCAATATTTTGAGGCTAAAAAAAGCATTAAAACTTGGTTTTCAAAAAGCTCCTCCTCAAACATTGATCCACTTATAAAGAATGATTTAAATTTTGAAAGCGACATGAGAAGGGAGTGTTGAACACATAATTTTAAAGATTTTGAGAAATCCTTTTGAAAAATTGTGTTCAACAGTTTTGAAAACAAGAATATTTCTCTTCTTTTGAAGGTAAAGCACACTGAAGCATACACCCCCCTTTTATCTGAAGCTCGGGTTATGCACTGAAGTGTACATAACCCATGCCTAGACGAACTCAAAGGACAGCAAGTGGATGGATACAAGTATTCTGCCTTGGGAGTCTCGTAAACCTGTCAAGAAAAGAAGTAGAACTAGGAAACCCTTTGTTTGTAGGTTCCTGAGGGTTAGAAGCACTTGCATTATCACACACAGATGTGTCAGACTCACTTTTGATGTTACTGGATGAAGTTATTTTTCCATAAAAGTCAAAAATTCTACCAGTTGGTAACCACCTAAGGAAAGATCTAGGTTTGCTAGGTGAAGCAAGACTTTCTTTGGACCCTGACTTCTTCAATTTCTTGACATTTTCCTTATTTTTCTTTTGATTTGCACTTTTTGAAACATTAGCACTTTGGTTTTTCTTTCTAGATTTCATGCCATTCACATACTAAAGCACACATTCATCATGATTAGCGGTAATTAGACATTGCTTACATGTAGCACAAATAACCTCATATTTTTCATTTCGAATTGCAAGCTTAATGTTGTTACATTCAGATGACATATGGTCCGGATAGTTAGAAGGCTGTAAACTCCTATGATTTTCTTCTATTTTCTCTAACTTATTCGAGAGGCAACTACTCTTAGACTTAGAAGGGACCCTTGCATTCTTAGGGTTGTTCCTAGACTGTGGTCTTCTTGTCCTAGTAGTGCTATCAATGTGTTTAGGAGAAAAATAATGTGTGTTAGAATTTACATCTTCCTTAGTGATGACATGAGGTTGTGAAAACAGTGACCGGTTTTGTCCTAACGCTTGCTTTTACATGTTTGTTAGGTACAAAGTTGTTTACCCTAGAAGCTTTAAAAGGATTAATCCTGAAGATTCCTGGAGCAATCACTTTTTCATTGTTCACAACATTTGATTCTCGAGAGGAAGGTGCCGAGTTTGAAGTGACTGGTTTTGACAAAGCATGTGACTCATCGATCTTGGGAAGACCCTTAGATTTTGGAAAAGGAGTTACAGAATAAAGTTTTGATCCATAAGAAGAAGGTGATTTTCCCAAAATTGATTTCTTGCAAAATTGCGTATTCACACTCATACCTTTGGTGGTGTCCTTTTGTTCAGAAACCTTATCAAATAACTGAGCTCTTAACTTAGCATTTTCATAAATCGTGTCTTGTAATTTATCTTACAAAGAGTCAATTATTGCTTTGGTTTGAGCCCGTGTCACTTTGATAGAGTCAAAAAGGTTCTTGTAGGTGGTCTTAAGATGAGCATTTTCTTTAACATAATTCAAAACCTGATACTCTAATTCCATGTTCTCATTCTCTAGTTTCTGAGACAAAGGATCAAGGGTATCTGATACACATGGAGTATCCTTACATTTACCTTTGAGATCTCCCAACTGAGCTTGCAACCATTCGATCTTTTGTTGCATGTTTTTATAGGCTTTATCGTACGAAATTTTGTCGTATTTGCATTCGTTGCATTTTTTGTACCAATCATTCCAAAGTTTAGCATATTCATTCTCCTTTTTAATGATGAAATTTTCAAATCATTCTTTCATACGTTCCAGCTCAGTCTGAAGATCGGATGATTCAACAACAGCAGGATTTTGCACAATGGACATAATATATTGACTGACAACTGCTCTCAAGAGACGCTCAATTTCCAATTCTAATGCCTTGTGCTTAGCAAGAGATTCATCAGCTTCTTTTGCAAGAGATTTGAAGTCTCAAACAAATTTGGCTGCTTTTTTCAAAAATTGTATTTTGAAATTTTGCACTCTAGCGTCAACTTGGTTAACGATAGGAAAATTTTCATCTTTAACAATTTTGTGAATCTCTTGGTGAAAAGAAGACGACCAATTGTGTATATCTAAAGTCATTTTTTGTTTGACAACACGTTGAAGAGTCACAATGGTGCTTTTTTACCTCATTTAGAAATTTTTGTGCAACACTTGGTGTAGTATCATCCGAAAACTCTTCATTTGGTATTGAAATTGATTTAGAAACATTGGCCGTTTTGGAAGTATTTGAAATATATAACTCAAAGATGATTAATCTTTGTATAATTTGCTGGTTTTATTTCTTTGTTTAATTGTTTCATTTTTACGCGACTCTCTTGAGCAAGTTGTAGTGTCTTCTCCGAATCATGCACATCAGGAGGATCATGCTTTTCTAATAGAACTTTGCCATTATACAAACTTTATTGTTTCTACTAAGCTTGCTTAAGATAAAAAGGATTTTGATATCCCAAAGCCACTTTATTTTCGGTGTGGCAAAACGAGTCTGGCTTAGGTGAAAGCATGTGCATCGTTTGAATTGATTGACCCGTTTTAACCAAAATATTATCTAATTCCTTTATCTTATTCTCAAGTTAAATTTGTTTATCAAGAAGCTCGTCTTTGCATATTTTGAAATCAAACTTCAACCTTTTCTTTTCTTCTTGAAGAAAGGAAACGGTTGACTTTTCCTCTGAAAGCTGGTTATTTAAATTTGAAATTTCCTCATTCAAAGCCGTTATTTGTTTACCTGAACTTAAGTGAAGTGCATTTATCTTTTTAGTAAGACATTGCTCTTGATAAATAGAATTTTGATAACACCTTTCAAGTTTGTCATATTTTTCTTGACTAATTTCAAAACACTTTTCTTGTTTTTATATCTAGCAAGCTCAGTGGTCAATTCAGCATTTGTTTCTTTTATTTTTCAAATGACCGAGTTGACTTTCTCAACTTCAGCAGCTAAATTATGAAATAATGATCCATGGTACGCACGTGTTTCCTCAATAGTTGCAGAATGTTGTTCTACTGTTCCCCCACCTTGTTCCACACTAGAAACTACAGAAATAACATTACTATCATTCTGTTGTACTTGGTGTGGTTCAGGAATGGGCTCGATTAGCTCAGTATATTGCTCCTCTTGAGTAAACATATTGAATATATCATTATCATAACAATTTTCAGAGAGATGTACCTCAGCTGATCCGTTTGAGTCATAGACGGGAGCTTTGTCAGACTGAGTACCAGATGTCGATGCTTGCTGCAGATTATTCTCTAAAGTGCAGTTCTCATTTCCTCTCTCAGTTTCCTCACAAGCACCTACAGCGGCCATGAAATAAAATTCCTCACAAGTGAGTTGAATCCCTGCTTCTTCCTTTTGAGCAATCTGCATATGTTTTTGAAGATAAGCAGCATCCCGTTTCCTTGGCTTTACTGTGCAGTTGCTGGTATAATGATCCACTCCTTGACAGTTGTAACACCTTATCTGATTTCCATTGATACCATTACCATTAGCCTCAGCCTATGCTGTTACACCATTTCCAATCCCATACTGATTTGCAATCCCTGGATCAACACTAAGCCCGTTATAATTTACAACATTTTGTAAACCCGAATTCTAAACTACATTCTAAACAACCTGATTCCCAACATTCTGCATTGCATTTGGTCTAAATTGGTTCCCAACATTATCTTCAACCATTAGCATCTGTCTGTCTTGATCCATATTCATACCCGGTTGTGCAATCTGCATGTTGCTAGGGTTTGATGAACTTCTTTGGTTGTTGTTTGTTGGAGTTGTATCGTTTAGAGTCAATGCCTTAGCCATGAGTACAAGTTCCATGTCTATTGCAGTTGTGGGATTTGAGATATCTTTGGGATTTTGCATTGGTTGTTGCATGTAGTTCGAGCTGAATGAAGGTTGTGGGACAAAGTTGTTGTTGGGTTGTGGATGCTGTAAGTAGGTAATGGGTGATGATTGATCTGGGTGAAACGGTGTCTGAATGTTTTCCATTAATGCTAAAAGATCATGTGCGTTTGCAAGTCGTTGTGCTCTAATAGCATTGATGTCTTGTTGAGTTGACATTGCAAAAGTGATGTGAAATGATAAGTTAGGATCGTTTTAGTGATTAGTGATTATGATTTTCTTTTGATTATAGTCCTTGGGATTTCACTGGATTTTACAACTCTATGACTTAAACCGGAAAAGAATAAACTTTTACGGGATTTTACAAAGTCAAGAAGAAACCGCGAACTGATGATTGTTTGTTGTTAAATTTTGATTGTTGTTGAATTAAATGTTTGTTAAGTCCAAGTATAAGTTATAAGTCCTTGAAGATTAAAGGTCCAAGTTTGAGTTTACAGAAGTTTGTCTAAGTATAAAAATGGCCAACCACCATGAGATAGCAAACCTCTGTCAAGAATAATGATCAAACCGCTGGCAGATTGCTCAAACCGCTGGCAAGAAGTGTTAAACCACTGCCAAGTCTTGAGTAACAAACCGTTGGCTTTTAGTTACTGAAACCACTGGCTAAAAGACTTGACAAACAGCTACAAAAGTGGTGCAAACCACTGGCTAGGAGTGTGATCAAACCGCTGGCTGATGATTAGCAAACCGCTGGCATATAACTGAGTAAACAGTTGTTAAAAATCTGTCAAACCGCTACCTAAACAAATTACTAAACCGCTGCCAATTACTTGAGTCAAACCGTTGGCAATAGTGACCCGAGTAAACCGCTATCACTTTTGACCAAACCGCTGGATTGAATAAAGTAGTAAATCGCTACAACCTTTACACCAAACCGCTACCAAGGATTAATTTGGGCAGAGTAGCATTTAGGTAAGCCAAAGAAAATAGTAAACCACTGCTTGAACCTAAACTAAACCGCTACACGTATATATCAAACCGCTATGGGTTTGAATTAGCAAACCGCCACCTTTAACTGCCAAACCTCTATGCAAAATAACAAACCGCTACGGCCAAAAGTGTCACTTTCGACAAGATAGGACCACTAAATGTACAATTTTTTTTCTTTTGCCCAATTCGACTAGATAACAAAACAAGTACGTTTTATCTTAGTTCATGAATTCGACTAACAAACAACACATGGTGAACATTACCCCAAACCGCTACAAAGAACACAAGAACAAGAATGAGTCTCAAAAATACCTAGTAAGCTAAATCTAAGCCGAATGAGCTAAGACAACTTAATAGAAGAAGTTATGACACGATTGAACAAAGAAAGTACAAAGCTTTTACAACTTAAACAACAAAAACTCTTGTAACTTGCGATTTTCTATGCGTTTGAACCAAGACTTTTGAATAATCAAGAAAAACCAAATAACACTTAGGAATCAACACACAAGAAAAAGAAAACAAGTCGTGGCTTATAAGGAAAAACAAGGACGAATAAAGCAAAGACATAAGCTAGAATAAGCAAACCAATAACACTAGTAAACCTTGAGCTCTTGATACCACATGTTGCACTTATCAATCACATATACACACAAAATTCAAATGAAAACAAGAGAGAGAGAGAGAGAGATAAGTTTAGAGAGAGAAATAACAAAAGGAAAATTAGTTACACATTAAATGAACAACACCCTCTCCACATGAGGAGATGGCTTTATATAGTAGAGTACATGGGCCGACCTTGGGTTTAAGTGGGCTTCCAAGGTCAGGTTTGATATCTAATGGGCTTTAAAGCTCGTAACTAAGGCCCAATTAGTTTATAGAATTCCCAGGAACATTAACTAGACTAATACAAGGTTCGGGAATATTAATGACCATCACTTTACATAAAACTAGGTCTAACAGGTACATCAATCAATGTTCAGAAGAAACAAAGTATTGATTTAAGTTCAGGTACATCAATCAATGTTCAGAAGGAACAAAGTTTTGACTTAAGTGTAGGTACATCTAACATGTCAAGCCAGATAATCTCAGAGTGTGGTTGCTGAAAAAGCTGATATCTCATAAACCTGTGTTGAAGTGGATTCAAAACTGATTAGCAAAATGATGTTTGAACACAACAGTTCAAGCCTCGCTCCACCATGTCAACAGAAGTTCCTACATCAAATATGATAGTCATGACGTTAATGCCAGAGTTGGAAACTCTATTCGGTCCTTTGTTCGACGAATATTTCAATGGAGAAAATCTAGTTGTTTCAAAGTCTTCCACTGTTACTACTGCTGATGTATCCGATAAACGTCAAACAACAACCAGATCCAACTTCATCTACTTCAACTCTAGCAACAACTGTCACTGCTGATGGAAACTTCGACTTGTAAATATTTTTATTTTTGTCCTTATTTTGATTTATAAATATTTTTGAAAAAGAAAATACAAAAATATAAAACCAACAAAAAGAAATAAAAAAATATAAAATCTAGAAAAACAAAATATATAATCAGAAAATTTCAAAAATACCAAAAAGAATCTTCTCGACATGTCTCTTGGAATCGATAACATTTACGTACCTAGAAATGTCGATTAACATTGACACGGGTGTGTAAATGAAGTTCGAGCAAGAGTTCAAATGTTTCAAAACATGTCATTTCTAAATTTTCTTCATGACTTATGTACATATCAGTGCATAACTCGGATCCGAATGTATTAGGGAAGTGTACGCTTCAGTGTGCTTACTCTACAAATAGAAGAGAAGTCTTCTATCATGGTTTTTAAAAAACCGTTGAACATAATTTTTTAAAAAAACTTTCAATGTCAAATTGTCTACAATATAATTTGTTGTATCTTTCCATACAAAAGTGGTATTTTTTTAAAATTGTGTGTTCAACACTCCCTTCCTCAAATAAGTTTAAAAAATTGTGATACTTACAATATCATTTTATGTGGATCAATTTTTGAGAGAGGGCTTTTAAAACCAAAGCCTTTTAATGTATCTTGGGTACATCTCATAAATGTCAATTTTATGTATCCAAAAACATTCAAGTGAAATTAAATTGTAGTACATCAAATATCAATTAATAATATACATTGTTCACCAAGGCATCTCACTCCACCGTTAACATATTTGTGGTGTTATATCATTTTTTCCTTGTAATGTTAAGTTTTAAAAATTAGTGGTATCCTACATACTATGTTGAAGGGGAGCTATCATAAAAATGTATTCATGCAATATCGTGGTATAATTTTTCTCCCCATGGAATTTTTCATGTTATAAATTTTAATCAATTGGTATTTCAAATACTAAGAGATTTTTTATTTAAAATAAAGGGAGAAAATGTGATTAAATTGTAATATAGAATAATGTGATCTTTAAGACTCAAAGTGCAACTCTTTCCTTCATGTGCAAAACAATTTTGAATCTCGAAGCACATGTGTAGGGGGAGTATTTCAAAATGTTTGTATCAATGGTTTTATGGTTCGATCTCTATACCCAACAACCAATTAATCTTACGACGTCGATGAAGTCATAAGGTGGTTAAGGTTAGGTATAAGTCATATGATCCAACCAGAACCGGAGGGATCTACCCAAGGACATTCAATAGATAGAATTAGAAGTCCTTAGGTATGATTGGAGATGAATAAGAATAAGGGAAAAATGCCGACTAAGATTGAGCTAACACTAGAACAATCACAACAAGGTGTTAGTGATGACATCTTGGTAAGTATTAAAGGGGTTGAAGAATGAAAAATAAAAGTATGGATAAAGGGTGAAAACAAAGCAGCCCTCCACACAACTTAGGCAGAAACCGGGTCAAAACATAATCTATCAAAATCACAATGATGATAGTTGATATTGAAGAAAGTCGTCATAGACCTAGTGATGCAATGCACAACCCTTCCCAGCCATTCGAGTTTCTCTTAAAAGAAACTTGTCTCATTTGTCATGGAGATACACACGTTATCTATTGACATCTCACTCTGAGATTGTTGATATTGAATAGGTGGTAGTCTGCTCCAGCCTCCGATTACTAAAACCAAAGTGCACAAATCGAGTCTAGAGCCAAGAGAGATCATATTATAAATCTCATTAGGACACAATGTCAAAATACACTTGTTGAACACCATAAAGTTCACAAGTTGTAATAAAAGAGTCCTACGCATTATCCTTGAGATTTTGCCAGAACATCTGAGTGATACTTAAGTATTCACAGTGAAGATGGAAATCCTACTTGAGCCAACATCAAACAAGCTCTTGGTAGGTGACTTGCAAGATTCTATATGAATCGAACTTGTGACAACTGGATATCAATTTGGTCTAGTATATGAATTGACGACGTAATCAGAAAGATAGTAACTATCTAATTCACTCTTATCGTGCTGTCTGCTTTGAGACGTTCTGGTAATGAGAACATGCAAGCATGGTGAATCTAATACATTTGTGTTAGAAGATCCTACGCTTTAAGCTGGAAATCCTGTCAAAGAGGTTCTTCCAAATTAAACCTACCTGATCACAGGTCGGTCTTCATGGAACTGGAGGTTAATGCGACAGAACTTAAGATGAATGACAAAGCCAAATTCATCTTTTATTGCTAACTGTCTTATTTCAGGATTAGACGACGGAGTTGTAGCCTCATTCCAGTGAAGTCGGATTCATAAACCACATGCTCATACTCAAGATTTCAAAGTCAATCATTCAACAACAAGACCATTGATTCTAAACTTCCTCACCATCAAAGATCCTTAACGTCAAATAAAAAATCATCTATTAGGGAAGATTGTTAGTCTTATGATCATATAAGTCAAACAAGAATGTAACAAGTATAAGCATGTTGGTCAAGAGCACAAGATGATCAAGAAGGTCAAATCAAGATGATTCAAGACAAGGAGATGATGCAAGATTAAAGATCTCAAGAACTCAAAGTCAAAGATGAAGGCTCAAGATCAAGATCACAAAGCATGAATGAACAAAGCCATTACAAACAAGAAAAGACAAAGACAAGAGCAAAAGAAGGCAAAGCTCAAACGTCATATCTTCAAATACAAAGAAGGCAATCACAAACCGTCCTATATTCAACATTAGGGAAGATGAAATTCAAATCAAGATAACCTCCATCAAGAACGTCAAAGTTGGGAGATCAAAGAAACTAGTGTAGATTGTTTAGCCTGAAATTCTATTAATTATAATAAGAATGTTTATCGACGTCTATTTTAATTATTAGTCTTTTAATAAATATGCTATGGGGTATTAACGAGGCTATTTTGATTTGTAATCTTATATTGAACTTTGTTGTTTTACGGGCTCAAAGCCCAATTTAAAACTAAATCTGCTCTATAGAAGCGCCTGCATCTCTAATTAAGTCAAATGGAATAAAACGTGAACCCCTACCCATACTAATTGATAGGTGTGTATGGTCATTCTAATGTAAGGAGTAAAACCATGTAATAAACTCCGCACCACACTCTACTCGTTAATCTAATAGTTCTTTCATTTCCTTTCTGATCATTCTCTTATATATTTAGGCTTACATAGTTATTTGGTTGCTATAATATGTATATTATTATGGGATTAAATCTATCGTTTTTTGATAATCGATGCTACATAGTTGAGATTAAACATGATATTTGGAGATTTAATTGGTTCACTCTCGGTTTTGAGTTCATCGGGTTGTCTCCATCATGGTCATCAGTATAACCAACTTAAATAAGATAATGGAAATAGTCATGGTGATTCCAGCGAGATATTATAAAGAGAGAACATTTGACATCTACACACAGTCGTATTGCTTATGCAATCATTGGGTATATCTACTTAAGCAGTTTCAGTTGGAATAATGATGTACACATTATATTATGATTCTGTAGATGTCATCATATAGAGGGAGAAGAAAGTGTACATCAAGAGGATTCCAACAATTTCACTATGCTCAGTGCATTATAATATATGTCGAAGGTTATTCCCGCAGGAGTTGATTAGTAGCTTCAACATTGTATCAAAGATTTACCTGTAGTGTGACTTTTGTGTTTGAGGAACAAATTGCTACACCAAGACTTATTGAATTATTGTGTGTATCAATTCATTACCAACACTTTCCTAGAGGAGAAAAGTAGCAATTTTAAGTTCAAATTGATTTTGGATGCTATGGTTTCGACTCTATTGAAAGGGAATAAAAGTTATACTATAGTTTTTAGTCTGAATTCCACAAGACTGGGATGCTTCCTAATTGAGACGGAAGTTGATAATATCATCCCATCTCACAAGTATCCAAATGAGAAAGATGCCTTTGAGAAGATTCATTGCACTTAATTTTAATCAGTCACAAGGGTTCTGTTTGAGAGTGGAGCTACAAAAAAGTATATTGCACAAGAATTTTAAGCTAATTCAAAACAAAGCTGAAGTATTCGGATTAAAAAACTTCAAGGATGGACAAATGAAAAGCATAGTTTGGAAAACTCGCATGGCCAGAAGTGCAAATGAAAGATTGAAACTTTTCAAGACATGTCAGCTAATTCAAAAACTTCGAGAAAACCATAAGCGTAATTAATGAAAGCTTTTAAAGTACGTGTCAGGAAGATATGTGTAGAAATCTATCAATACGTTGGATTCTTCGTAAGAAAACTTCTATGACATCCCTTAGCATTCTAATTACTGTATTTCGTCTATAAGCTAAAGAAATAAAGCTAAGTATTCGTAGATCAGAGTCTATTAATACAATCCTCAAGGAATACTAGACTTCATTCTTTATCATTTTTACTTTATTTTTTCTTGTATAAACATAGTAACCAATTCACGTGTGACACCATCTTGAGGGAGATTAGTTAGCCTTACAATTATTTGTAAATCTGTCGTCCTTACACTTTAATTAGACTAGACTTTGTACACTGCTAAACACACAATGGTT
The DNA here is from genome assembly GCA_026074375.1 of Tanacetum coccineum. Classification (NCBI taxonomy): domain Eukaryota; kingdom Viridiplantae; phylum Streptophyta; class Magnoliopsida; order Asterales; family Asteraceae; genus Tanacetum; species Tanacetum coccineum. The sequence continues at coordinate 138,765 of BQNB010000112.1, forward strand.
ATATATGAAAACAATGAAAGAATAGTCTATTCTTTCTAGTAAAATACCTCAGGCTCTCCATAAGGGTTGGTGGTGAAATCATTTGGTATCCATTCCTCATCCTAAAGCAAACAAAGACATAGTATTTTCTCTACCCTCTCTCTACTTTCTCTCACTACAAAACCATGTCTCATCTTTGTTATTTTGATCAACCTAAACCCCCTAAAAAGGTGTTTTGAATCATGTTACAGAGAGTTAGAAGCATTAAGATCATGGGGATTTAAGGATGCATTCTTACTAAGACTAAATTTAGTGAAATCTAGTGAAAATATGTGATTTTGAATATGGGGAAAAAAACGGACTTAGCAACAACCTTATAAGTATAGTGCCAAAATGACAAAAAAGTCCCTCCTACTAACTCATATCAAAAGGGCTTCGGGAACCCGGCTGACAATAGTGTCCTTTCACAGTGATAAGTGCTAGTTTAAAATCTGATTTTAGATATCAAAAGATCTCCTAAAAAATTGTTGAGTCCAGTGCAAAAAATTCTCTAGATACGAAACGATTGTGGATAAAGGCAATCATTAGGTAAAAACGATGTATTACACTTTCTTAAGAAAAGAAAAAAGCTATTATAAAAAAAAGAAGAGAAAGTATGCTTTGTAAAATATCTAAAAATCAATTGTGATGGCTTCAAACATAAAAATAATAGCAGTCAAAGATAGCAACAAAACCCCTATTAGTTATATTTTAATTTGCAAAAAAGTAAAAATGAAGTATGTATATATGTTCAAAAAAAATATATAATAGGATGTTAAACATTATTGTAAAAATAAAATGAGAATGCATTAGTTAAAAACATGTAAAATTCAATAGAAAAAATCCCTAATAAAATACTTAATTACTACAATAAGTTTATTATTAAACATGTCAATATTGTTTAGTTAAGGAATTGAACATAATGCAATATAAAACAAACAATATCACGAACCTGAGATGTAACATATTGCGGACGCGAGGACGTCTAGAATGATGTTGAAGTATGTTAAAACACAATATGCGAGTTAACTTTACATTTTACTATGTATTTACAATTAAAAATGATTGTCACAACAAAACAAACGAGAAAGTGAATATTAAAATATCGTGTAAACTTGCACAAATACGTATTAAATTTTCTGAGGCAAGATACTATTTACTTGCACAAAATTCCTATGTAGTTATTTTTATCGTACGAATTTATATTTTACAAAAGTGAATATAAAGAATTCTTTTGATGTTTTATTGTTAGTTTAGATATTTACTTCCAAGCGAAGGCGACGAGTAATAGATCACATGTGTGGAGATGTACGCAGGTAAATGTTTTTGTTTTATGAAAACGGTTAACAAGCATTTTCGTTTGTTGAGAAGTTGGACTAAAAAACGATGCAATATATAGAAATACTAAATGTGTAATAAGTGTTTCCTCTTTATGTTGCATCGTAATATTAAGTTGTGTCATTTTGTTTAGTCTAACAGAAAAAATATACCTATATAAAAATGTAGACGCGTTTTCCACGATTTAATATACATTGATTCATTCTCAATTAATTATTTGGCATAGAGTTTGTATGTTTTTGGTATTAAAGGTAGTAGTTGATATGAGGAGAATGGAAGAAATCTGATGTGAAAGTTACATATGATTTCTTGGAGTGGTATTTGCACCAAGAAGTTAACACCTATCCAAAAGCCACCACAGGGGGTGGAAACTAGATATTGAGTTGATAAATTAGTGGTCCAGATTACCCACAGGGTGTGGGAGCCTAGCATGGAATGTCGAGCCAATAATGCTTTTTTTCATTCTTCCATACTAGTCGCAATACAGTTAAAGGAATTTTGATGAATATTTTGTTCACGATTTCGGCGACAAATGTGTCGTTAGTATGAGTTATGTTACCAGTGATAATAGGAAAGAAGTATGATTAATCTTAAATGGCTATGTTCAAGGCTATTACATCATGCAAACCGTCCTATTTTTAATTATAGGGTTTCCGATTATACTTAGGCATTTTAAAGTTTTGTTTTTGATTGGTTGTGTGGAATTAGTTAAATAAACTTGAGGTGAGAATAAAGTGTTCTGAGTTAAGTTTGAGTTGTATGTGTTTGCGTTTATTGGGAAGATTAATTTCCTCATTCACTTCAAAAGCTGACTAATATGTGTCATTTTGTTTTGGTATAAGTTCGCATTTTACGATTATAGCTCTTCGTGTTAGGAGTTTGTCCAACTTTTCCGATGATCTTATTCATAAAGTTTTTTTGGAAGATTCTTGGGGATAGTTTGACTTGTTTGTTGAGGTTTTGTATAGACTATTTTCGTAAACATATTGCACTATTTGCTGATAGACTATTAGTTCAAAATTTGATTGAATAATGTGTTTTATGAATATATGTTTAATTTGCAAGTTTTTTCATCGTAATGTTTTAACTTTATCATGTGATTGTTATACTTTAAAGTTACTGCCAATACTTTAAACCGTTGACTATATGATTATGGCAATATAGGCTTACATGTCATTTATAGATTTTGATATGGCAAGTTGCCATGCCGATGCTACTGTAAGGAGATATGGAAATTTGGGCAACGAGATGCCTTGAATTGGAAAAGGGCGAAAATGATGAAAAATTGAATCGAGTAGAACGACAGTTTGAAGGGTAATATCCAAACTGTTTTGTATCAAAATTGCCCTTTATTTTTTTTTTTGTTTTTTTTTGTTTTTTTTTTTTTATTTTTTATTTTTTTTTTTTTTTTATTCCTTTTTAGAAAGCCTTTAAATTAACACATTCCTAACAACCTCATGTTTATGATCAAACAACGATCATTTTTTTTATGAACTTTTGAGTGCCCCTTATTTAGGCTAATTTTGATCTGGGTTTTTTACATTGGAGTTATTGTCAATACTTTACGGAATCACTATTACTTTTTAGGGCAAACACATTTATATCAGAAGCTTCATTGGTACCTACGAGTATCTAATAAAGTATGATACTGTTCTTGGCTAATATGACTCTCACACAAGTACACTAGTCTACTCTAACGATAAAATATATGAGCCAACACATCTAATTGTGTCCATATACAAAGCGTTGATTCGTTTATTAGTTTATACATGTCATGTATTGAAAGTGGCAATGCTAAAGTTGGTGTAATGTATGGTGGGAGGAAATTATAAAAACTTTTAAATGCTTGTGTGTGTGAAAAAAATATTCTGTTACTGCTTATTAATTGAAAACTCTAAATCTATTTATTTCTATACCCTTTACTTTAAAGTTATAGTCATTTACATGTCGTGCATAGTTCTAATTATAAAATGACAAGTCTTAGGTGGTGTACTTTTGGCTTGGGACATTTAGGTTTTTAGGCTGAATTCAACAAGACTGGGATGCTTCCTAAGTGAGACGATGTTGATGATATCATCCATCCCACAGAGTATCCTAAATGAGAAAGGATGTCTTTGAGAAGATCAGTGCACTAATTCTAATCAGTCTCAAGGGTGTCTGTTTTGAGGGAGCTAAAAAAAGATATTGCACAAGAAGTTTAGAGCATAATTCATATCAAAGCTGAAGTATTCGGATAAGAGAACTTCAAGGATGACAAATGAGAAGCAGATTCTGGAAAACTTCGTCATGACTAGAAGTGCAAGAAAATGAAACTTTTTCAAGACATGCAGCTAATTCAAAAACTTCGAGATGACCAAAAGCATATGAAGAAAGCTTTTAAAGACGTGTCAGGAAGTTTTGTGTAGAAATCTAATCAAGACTGGGATCTTCGGTAGAGAAAACTTCTATGTCATCCTTAGCAGTCTGATTACTGTATGTTCGTCTACAAGCTGAAGAAATAAAGCTAGAGTATTCAAGTAGATCAAGGTCTTTGAAGACAATCTCAAGGAATACTAGACTTCATTCTTATCATTTTACTTTATTTTTTCTTGTAGAAAACATTGTAACCAATTCACGTGTGACACCATCTTGGAGGGAGATTGTTAGCCTTACTATTTTGTAAAGCTGGCGTCTTACACGTGAATTAGACTAGACTTGGACACTGCGTATCACACAGGGGTTATTTATGTAAACTAGGAATAGTTTGCTTTTTCTTTCTAGTATAAATACCCCTCATGGCTCTCCATAAGGGGTGTTGGTGAAATCATTTGGGTATCTTTCTCATTCTAAAGCTAATAAACACATAGTATTTTCTCTACCCTCTCTCTACTTTCTCTCACTACAAAACCATGTCTCATCTTTGTTATTTTGATCAACCTAAACCCCCTAAAAAGGTGTTTTGAATCATGTTACAGAGAGTTAGAAGCATTATGATCATGGGGATTTATAGATGCATTCTTACTAAGCTAAATGTGTGAAATATAGTGGAAAATATGTGTTTTTGATGAGTGAAAATGGACTGGCAACACCTTATATATATAGGCCAATATGACAAAAAAAGGCCCCTCCTACGGATCTCTTTCAAAAGGGATTCGGGGGATCTGGCTGACAAGGGTTCCTTTCAAAGGGATATGGCTAGTGTAAATCTGATTTTTAGATATCAAAATCTCCTAAAATATTGTGAGTCTTGCAAAAAATTCTCTAGATATGAAAAGATTGTGGATAAGGTCATGCATGAGGTAAAAAAGTGTTTTTCACTTTCTTAGAATAGAAAATAAGCTTGTATATATTAAAAAGTGTAAGTAAGCTTTGTAAAATATCTAAAAGTCTAGTTGTGTGCTTGCAAACATAAAATATATTCTAGCAAGTGTGCAAATAAACTTTATTGCTAAAAAGAAAATGAAGTTTGTTTATTTGTTCAAATAAAATATATATTTGGATGTAAACTTTAGTGTAAAAATAAAAGTGATGCATTTGTATAAAATACATGTAAATGCAATATGTAAAAATAACTTTAAATACTTAATGACTCTAAAAAATATTTTAAACATTCTTAATGGTTTGTTAAGTGGTTTGATCATAATGCAATATAACAAACGTGTACGAACCTTTGTTGTAACATGCGAGGACTCAGGACGTCGAGATGTGTTGATGTATGTTGAGACAAAATATGATTACGAGTAACTTGTACATTTTACGTTATGTATTATAAGTTACATGTTTGTCATCAACAAAACAAATGAGACTATATAGATTAAATATCATAATATTTGCACTAACTATCTCTCCCTTTTTGATGATGACAAAATATGTAAATGTAATATATAGTAAAGTGTAAAAGTTACTTGTATCCTTTTTATTTTTCAATTTGTGTTTTTAGATTTCTTGTGATGTTGTTGCTGTTAGATTTTTCTGCAAAGCATGGGCGACGAGTTATAGAAAACATGGTGGAGATGTCGCAGGTATATGTTTTGTTTTTACGAGAAACGGTTTACAAGCTTTTTCGTTGTTGTGAGGTGGAATAGTTTCTGATGCAATATATTGTAAGATCTAATGTGTGTAATAATTGTTTCCTCTTTATGGTTTCCATCCGATATTAAGTTGCATTTCTTGTTTTCGAACAAAAAATATGACATATAGAAAATGTATCCATGTTTTCCATTATTAAGTATACATGTTTCTTTCTCTATTATTAACTGGCTATTGTGTTTGAATGTTTTGGGTATTAAAGGTAGAGTTGATATGAGGAGAATGGAAGAAATCGATGTGAAAGTTTCGTAAGATTCTTGGAGGGGTATTTGCACCAAGAATGTGTGCCCGAGCCATAAGCCACCACTGGAAACCAAGAGAGTGAGTTGATTATTTTGTGGTCCGATTACCCTCCGGGTGTGGAGCCTGACATGGAATGTCGTGCCTATATGCTTTTTTTCGTTCTTCCTTCTAGTAGTTATTCGGTTAAGGTATTTTGATGTATATTTGTTCACGATTTCGGCGACAAATGTCAGTTAGTTGAGTTTATGTTAGCCTGTGATAATAGGATTATAATATGTTGAATCTGAAATGCAGTGTTCCATGGGCTATTCTTCTCAAACCGATGCTTTGCGTTTATAATTATTGGGTTTCCGATTACTTAGGCATTGTTAAAGTTTTGTTTTTGAGGGTTGTGGGAATTAGTTATTGAATTGGTGAGAATAAAGTGTTCGAGTTATGTTTGTGTTGTATGTGTTTGCGTTATGTGATGTTAAGTTTCTCTTCACTTCAAAAGCTGACTAATATGTGTCATTTTGTTTTGGTATAAGTTCACATTTTACGATTATAGCTCGTCGCGTTAGGAGTTTGTCCAACTTATCCGATGATCTTATTCATAAAGTTTTTTTGGAAGATTCTTGGGGATAGTTCGACTTGTTTGTTGAGGTTTTGTATAGACTGTTTTCGTAAACATTATTGCCACTGTTGCTGATGTCTTTGTTTAAATTTTGAGTGAAATATGTGTTTTATGAATATATGTTTAATTTGCAAGTTTTTTCTTCGTAATGTTTTAACTTTATCATGTGATTGCTATACTTTCAAGTTACTGCCAATACTTTAAACCCTTGACTGTAAGATTATGGCAATATAGGCTTACATGTCATTCATAGATTCTGATATGACAAGTTGCCATGCCGATGCTACTGTAAGGAGATATGGAAATTTGGGCAACGAGATGCCTTGCATTGGAAAAGAAGGGCGAAAATGATGAAAAATGTGTTCGACGTTAGAACTCGAGGTTGAAGGTATTATCCAAATCTGTTTGTATCTAAAATTGCCATTTTCCGTTTATTAGAAAGCCTTTATATTAACACATTCCAACAGTCGTGTTTATGTTTAAACAACGATCAGTTTTTATGAACTTTTGTGTGCCCATTATTTTAGGCTTAGTTTGTTCTTGGTTTTACATTGGTGTTATTGTCAATACTTTACGCAATCAGCTATTACTTTAGGGCAACACATTTTTATCTGTGCTTCATTGGTTACCTACGTGTATCTAATAAAGATGATACTTGCTTGGCTATGATGACTCTCTCACTAGGTTACAACTATCTTCTCTAACGATTTAATATATGAGCCAACACATGCTTATTTTGTGTCCATTTACTAAGGCGTTGTTCGTTTTATTAGTTATTGTGTCCATGGTATTGAAAGTTGCAATGCTAATGTTGGTGTAAGGAGGGTGGGAGGAAATTATATAACTTTTTATGCTTGTGTGTGTGTGAAAAAAATATTCTGTTTACTGCTTAGTAGGAAAACTCTATATCGATTTTTTTCTATACTCTTTACTTTAAAGTTAGTAGTCCGTTTTACATGTCGTGCATAGTCTAATTATAAAATGATCAATGTCTTAGGTGGTGTACTTTTGGCTTGGGAATTTAAATGCCGGTATCTTCCCTTGCAAAAGTATATTTGTACGGAAAGGCAACGAGAACCCGAGATGGATTTGGTTTTCTTTCTGAACTAGTATGTCGCAGCATGTATGGCTTCATTTTTTTCGCATGTCCTGTAATATTTTTAATAGGAGATCCTTTAATTGTATCTACTGTCAATTGAAATCTGACAGGGGAGACCTTTTACATATACACAGTATTTAGAAGTAACTAACTCTGCGTGGTCATATATTGTTCAGTCATGTTGCATACAGAATCATAACTTTTAGTGAGTTGGAGTTTATGTGAATGCAATATATTTGGAAGGTGTGCAGTTAAAAAGTGATTTGAATAAAACATTCATCCAGATTTATATGAGCAAATGCGACCAACCATAAAGTGTAGGATTCTTCATAAAATAGTTAACTAGGTGATACTCTAAACATATATAAGTTGGTTAGAAAGTATTGTGACTTTGGTAACGTCTCATGTGCGGATGTCATTTGTATTCATCTGCCCACATTTTATTTTTGTACTTTTGCATGCTTAATACGTTGTTGCTAATTTATTAAGTTACAATTGTACATCAGTACACAAGTAAACTTTATTGTTAACCCTGCAGGTGGTTAATATTTTAATTGTTTACCGAGAGGATACAAAAGTATGTGCATTGTAAACAATGACGTTTTCGTAGTTCTTGAAAAAGAGAATTTGGACAAAAAATTGGCACCCAAAAAATCCCAAAAAGCTCCGCCGAACGCGCGAACCTCGTTATTATCATTTAAATGTTCCTAAACCCATTATGACAAGATTCAGTTATAAAGTAACCTATGTAAGTGAAGTGTATTCAAACATGTTTTCAAATCTTGGTAATCGTGACATGATAGAGTTAGACTAATTGTTTTCTAAATTGGTTTCAATTTGTCTTGTTTTGAGATCCTGTAAAAATATCCTTGAAAGTTAAATGCTTATAATTGCTTTAGGACAAACAAAGTTCCAAGAGTAAAGGATTTAATGAGGGAAGAATGCACTAATTTTTAGGGCAGTTTATATCTTGTACTTATAAGGTTTATCACTTGTTTTCCTAGTTTACTTGCCCAAATAGTGATAAATGCATGTTGTTGATGATTTTAGACTTGTCGGATCCCTTTTTAGGATCCGGCAAGTCTGACATAAAATCTGATTTTTAGATATCAAAAATTCTCTAGATATGAAAAGATTGTGGATAAGGTCATGCATGAGGTAAAAAAGTGTTTTTCACTTTCTTAGAATAGAAAATAAGCTTGTATATATTAAAAAGTGTAAGTAAGCTTTGTAAAATATCTAAAAGTCTAGTTGTGTGCTTGCAAACATAAAATATATTCTAGCAAGTGTGCAAATAAACTTTATTGCTAAAAAGAAAATAAAGTTTATTTATTTGTTCAAATAAAATATATATATTTGGATGTAAACTTTAGTGTAAAAATAAAAGTGATGCATTTGTATAAAATACATGTAAATGCAATATGTAAAAATACCTTTAAATACTTAATGACTCTAACATGTATTTTATACATTCTTATTGGTTTGTTAAGGATTTGATCATAATGCAATATAACAAACATGTACGAACCTGTGTTGTAACATATGCGGACTCGAGACGTCGAGATGTGTTGATGTATGTTAAAACAAAATATGCGAGTAACTTGTACATTTTACGTTATGTATTACAAGTTACATGTTTGTCATCAACAAAACAAACGAGACTGTGTATATTAAATATCGTAATCTTTGCACTAACACGTATTATATTTTTCTGAGGCAAGATACTTTTACTTGCAGCTTATTGCCTTTGAGTTTTTTTCGTACATGTTTTTATTTTTCAATTTGTGTTTTCAGATTTCTTGTGATGTTGTTGCTGTTAGATTTTTCTGCAAAGCGTGGGCGACGAGTTATAGAAAACATGGTGGAGATGTCGCAGGTATATGTTTTGTTTTTACGAGAAACGGTTTACAAGCTTTTTCGTTGTTGTGAGGTGGAATAGTTTCTGATGCAATATATTGTAAGATCTAATGTGTGTAATAATTGTTTCCTCTTTATGGTTGCATCGGATATTAAGTTGTCATTTTGTTTTTCGAACAAAAAATATGACCTATAGAAAATGTAGTCGTGGTTTTCCATTATTAAGTATACATGTTTCTTTCTCTATTATTAATTGGCTATTGTGTTTGTATGTTTTGGGTATTAAAGGTAGAGTTGATATGAGGAGAATGGAAGAAATCGATGTGAAAGTTTCGTATGATTCTTGGAGGGGTATTTGCACCAAGAAGTGTGCACCGAGCCATAAGCCACCACTGGAAACCAAGAGAGTGAGTTGATTATTTGGTGGTCCGATTACCCTCCGGGTGTGGAGCCTAGCATGGAATGTCGCGCCTATATGCTTTTTTTCGTTCTTCCTTCTAGTAGCTATTCGGTTAAGGTATTTTGATGTATATTTGTTCACGATTTCGGCGACAAATGTCAGTTAGTTGAGTTTATGTTAGCCTGTGATAATAGGATTATAATATGTTGAATCTGAAATGGCTGTGTTCATGGGCTATTACTTCTTGCAAACCGGTCTTGTTTTAATTATTGGGTTTCCGATTACTTAGGCATTGTTAAAGTTTTGTTTTTGAGGGTTGTGGGAATTAGTTATTGAATTGGTGAGAATAAAGTGTTCGAGTTATGTTTGTGTTGTATGTGTTTGCGTTATGTGATGTTAAGTTTCTCTTCACTTCAAAAGCTGACTAATATGTGTCATTTTGTTTTGGTATAAGTTCGCATTTTACGATTATAGCTCGTCGCGTTAGGAGTTTGTCCAACTTATCCGATGATCTTATTCATAAAGTTTTTTTGGAAGATTCTTGGGGATAGTTTGACTTGTTTGTTGAGGTTTTGTATAGACTGTTTTCGTAAACATTATTGCCACTGTTGCTGATGTCTTTGTTTAAATTTTGAGTGGAATATGTGTTTTATGAATATATGTTTAATTTGCAAGTTTTTTCATCGTAATGTTTTAACTTTATCATGTGATTGTTATACTTTAAAGTTACTGCCAATACTTTAAACCGTTGACTATATGATTATGGCAATATAGGCTTACATGTCATTCATAGATTCTGATATGACAAGTTGCCATGCCGATGCTACTGTAAGGAGATATGGAATTTAGGCAACGAGATGCCTTGCATTGGAAAAGGGCGAAAATGATGAAAAATGTGTTCGACGTTAGAACTCGAGGTTGAAGGTATTATCCAAATCTGTTTGTATCTAAAATTGCCATTTTCCATTTATTAGAAAGCCTTTATATTAACACATTCCAACAGTCGTGTTTATGTTTAAACAACGATCAGTTTTTATGAACTTTTGTGTGCCCATTATTTTAGGCTTAGTTTGTTCTTGGTTTTACATTGGTGTTATTGTCAATACTTTACGCAATCAGCTATTACTTTAGGGCAACACATTTTTATCTGTGCTTCATTGGTTATCTACGTGTATCTAATAAAGATGATACTTGCTTGGCTAGTACCCTCATCACAAGGTTACAGCTATCTTCTCTAACGAATTTAATATAGTGGAGGTCCAACACATCTTATTTTGATGTCCAATTACTAAGGCTTTTCGTTTTATTAGTATTAGTAGTCATGGGTATTGAAAGTTTGCAATTGAAATTTTGGTGTAAGGAGGGTGGGAGGACATTATATAACTTTTAGATGCTTGTGTGTGTAGAAAAAATATGTCTGTTTACACATGCTAATAAAGTGGAAAACACAATAACGATTTTTTACTATCTCCTTACCTTTTAAAGTTAGATCCGTTTTAACATGACGTGCCATAGTCTAATTATAAAATGATCAAATGTCTTAGTGGTGTACTTTGGCTTGGATTTAAATGCCGGTATCTTCCCTTGCAAAAGTATATTTGTACGGAAAGGCAAGAGAACCCGAGATGGATTTGGTTTTCTTTCTGAACTAGTATGTCGCAGCATGTATGGCTTCATTTTTTTCGCATGTCCTGTAATATTTTTAATAGGAGATCCTTTAACTGTATCTACTGTCAATTGAAATCTGACTGGGGAGACCTTTTACATATACACAGTATTTAGAAGTAACTAACTCTGCGTGGTCATATATTGTTCAGTTATGTTGCATACAGAATCATAACTTTTAGTGAGTTGGAGTTTATGTGAATGCAATATATTTGGAAGGTGTGCAGTTAAAAAGTGATTTGAATAAAACATTCATCCAGATTTATATGAGCAAATGCGACCAACCATAAAGTGTAGGATTCTTCATAAAATAGTTAACTAGGTGATACTCTAAACATATATAAGTTGGTTAGAAAGTATTGTGACTTTGGTAACGTCTCATGTGCGGATGTCATTTGTATTCATCTGCCCACATTTTATTTTTGTACTTTTGCATGCTTAATACGTTGTTGCTAATTTATTAAGTTACAATTGTACATCAGTACATGTAATCTTTGTTGTTATCTTTGTGGTGGTTATAGTTTAATTGGTTTACGAAGGATACAAAAGTTTGTGCATTGTAACTTTGACGTTTTCGTTGTTCTTGAAAAATGAATTCGACAAAAAATTGGCAATCCCAAAAAGGCTCCGCCGCAACGCGCGAACCCTCGTTATTATCATTTATTGTTCCTAAACCCTTTATGACAGTGAGTCAATTATAAAGTACCTATGTAAGAAGTGTATTCATACATGTTTTAAAATCTTGGTAATCGGTCATGATAGAGTTAGACTAATGTTTCTAAATTGGTTCAATTTGGTCTTGTTTTGAGATCCTAAAAAATATCCTTGAAAAGTGAAATGCTTATATTTGCTTGAGGACAAACAAAGTTCCAAGTGTAAGGGGATTTAATGAGGGAAGAATGCACTAATTTTCAGGGCAGTTTATATCTTGTACTTATAAGGTTTATCACTTGTTTTCCTAGTTTACTTGCCCAAATAGTGATAAATGCATGTTGTTGATGATTTTAGACCTAAAAGTTAAGTTATGCTTGAAATCGACCAAAACAGGAAATAAATAAAGATTTCAAGTAAAGTGCACGAAGCAAGGCGTCGTATGGGTTCATCTAGACGGCCTTGTACAACAATACACCCTCCATACTTCGTATGGCATAAAGGGACGACCATTCTGAAGAGTTGGTTACTTGCACAAGTTGTTAGACGTTGCCACATGAATCGTAGACGTCATCACACTTAGAATTTATGAGTGTAAATTCGTCCAAATAAGATCAATACATTGTCGCACACGAGTGTGACGCCGTTCGAGAATACCTCAAATGTCGTCCAACTGCTGGTTTATGAACCGGCCTAAAACCCTAATCGACATTTGACACTGTATGGGTAACCCATGAAGCAGACTCCCCCTCCCCACAACCCAATCTATATATACATGTGTAAGGTTTCACTATTTTCATGCAAAATTTAGGAGATAGTGTTTAGAGACGATTTTTACGACACGTGGAAAGGGTTTTTTTTGCATTGTAATCAAGTGAAACATGAGGTGATATTCCTATTGCACTTGTTATTCAATATAATCTTCAGTTTGATTTATCACGTCTTCTATTATTATGTTTACCTACAAAAATCCTAACCGTCATGACGGTCCTAACTTATGTTTATCTAGCAATCAATCAATTAAATTTGTCTTCATCTTCAAAAGTCAAAACAAGCCATGACGTCAGAAGAAAACAAAAATTGTCACATGAAAAAGGAAGCCTTCAAGTAATAAACAACTATGTAGCCTTCAAATAATAAACAAAAATTGTCACATGAAAAAGGAAGCCTTTTAACCTCTAAAGAAGATGATTATTCAAGTTTTCAACAATCCTTCTAGTTTGTCCTCTCACAAGCCTCCCGCAAACTTTGACAAGTGATAAATGAATAGGTTAGTGCCCCAAGTTTAATTATGGGCGTGAGATCCATTAAATTTAAGGTTAATTGCTTGTCCGTGAGTCGTGTTTTTATTATAAATTATACCCGAAATCTTACTTATGTGATCTCAAATCACATTCAATCAGTAGAACTCGTTTACTATTTTACAACTAGTTCATGTGGCATACATCTATTTGGCATTGTTCTTATGTTTCCTTTATTAACTACTGCTTTAAAGGCATTATATAATACAGGTTGAGATCGTGTAGAAAGTGAAAACAAAATAAAAACTATAAAAAGTAAATCTAACGATTCAATCTTCACCCAAACCAATCCAACGTTCAGAATTGAAACACATCTACAACTTTCTTTTCTCAATTTGACCAAGGGTAGTTTGGTCATTGACCCATTTTTATACTTCACCCTCAAACTTCAAATTGTTATAACTCTAATGAAAAGCTAATAAGAAAAACTTATTTCATCATAATTTCTAAAATTTAATTTTCTTTAAAATGGTATGAATTTTGATGTATAAATCAGAATTTTTTTAGATTTTAATTTGGTCATGATTTTCTTGAAATTTTTGACATCTTCGGTCCTAATTTTGCCTAGCTTAAAGCCGAATTACGCAAAACTTAAAACATGAAAGTTGTAGATATTTGGCCATTCTGTACCTATAAATGTAATCACTCAAATTCGATATGATATGAGTGAGATATCGTATAATACCCGAAATTATGTCAAAGTAACCATAAGTAAAAGAGTATAACACTATTTAAAAACAATAACCAAAGTACTGCATATACGTTTAAAAACAAACAAAACAATACTTAGTCCTTATCATTTCTTGTACCTAAATAAAATATAGCATGACAATGGATATATATGACAAATAGAAAATTCAAATAGTAACACACGTTCCTTTTACTTGGTCTCCTGTATACTCGCTCTTTCTCCAACTCCTCCATATCCTATATTTATCGACTACTCAGTTATCCCACGTTCCACTCATATAAGCTCGCTCCAAACTACCTATTTTTAGAAAATAGATCTCTCAATAAATCACAAACAAGCTCCAAACTAACACATTCTTCTTCGTAATTACAAAGGACTGGAGAGTAGCAGAACCCAAGTTAGGTTTACGTTGCCATAATTCCTGTTTGGGTTGCTGTTCGTGTACGTACTACAAGTTTTGGTTTCATTTGTCCTGGTTTGAGTTCTGTTCGGGTTTTGGTTCGTCGTCGGATTTGGTTTTGGTTCGTGTGGGATAAGGTTTTGGTTCGCGTTTGATTCTTTAGCTGTCCGGTTACGTTGGGTTTTGAGTTTCGATCGTGTCTTATCAAATCTTAGGCTCGTGTTGTGTTCGATCTCGAGTTGGTTTCGATTTCTGCTATATATGTCCTTGTCTAGCCTTGAGGTATCTCTGTTGAACCATCATTCTTAATATAGATTCATGTGTTACATATATAAGTAATATGTTGGGGAATCTATCGTATTATAAAGTATGATATAATACGTATCACTATAATTAGTTTTGAGCATGTTGATCATGACATGTATGCTTTCTAACGCCAAGCTATTTAACATGGAAATTAGTTTTATACAATGAGGTAGAAAAGTCATCTATGAAACTTGCTAGGTCTGGTGTAATACAAGTGAGAAAGAAGTTGTAGGCTTGGTTTCAAAAATGTCTCTTTTATTATGATTAAAAGTGTAATACAGTAATATTTAATTAAATTAATATGCAAGCTAAGTCATTATTATATATACTACATTTACATCGAGGGTTATAATGTTTATAAAGTGCTCAACTAATTCACTTTACCTATTCTGTCTTAAGCTACTGTATATATTTTTAATTAGATTTGAATACTTCAGTGATGGCGAGCATGAATATTAGTAAGAGTAATAATTTTTAATGTAATGATACAAAGCTAGTGTTAATGTACAGTAAAGACGTACATGTCGAAGTAAATTCCAAATCAAACTAAGTGGAGTCATTTGGAAACCTAAATATTTTTCGAACCATAGTATTACCGAACTCAACAAGCACACAATTTCAATCAGCAGGTTTATCACTAGACACATGCATGAAAATTTATCACAATATAAATAAGAACTAATGAGTAAGTAATAATACTTATCACTAAAGGTAGGTAGTTAAATAATTGCTAAATAATAAATGGGTATTTAATTTTTGTAGATAATCTGAAGCGGGAGTAAGTTGTGTTTTCGAGTGCGCGTTGTATTGCTTTAAGGTACAGATATTCTATCCTTTCTTTTAAGGATTCTCATGACTTTGCTCCGTATCTATTTGCCTTGTTGAAATCCCTATTTATGTTTCCCATCCTATGATTCGTTATTCGTTTGATACTTTATTTGATAGCTTCGTTGAACCCTTTTAACTCGTTTGATATATGCTTCATTTGGCACTGCCATGATATTAGTTTATTCGTATGTTTGATCATGACCTTCTTTGGATATATTATGTTTGCTTCGATATGATATATGAGCCCTTTTCATTTGTTCCGATGCCTGAGCTATTAACTAGCCATGGAGGTACCATGGCCGCGTCATTGTGGCACCAATGGCGTGACACTATTTGTGGCGGTGTGATCAGTTCACGGCGTCCTCATTTTTATGTGTGATCTTTATGCACTTGGCCATATATGATTTGATTTGATTTGTTGGGGCGTATGGATGCATCCTAGGCTAATATGTGTAGGATTTGGATATGATTTGATGCATGGCTTAGTGTGGTGCCAACATCCCATTGCACATTTGTAGGGTACATCTGGAGCTGCAGCTCCCATGTACAATTTGATACGATATGATATACATTTGATTGTAAGGTCTAAGCATGTGGCATGCTTTAGACATTTGTTTCGAGCTCGGTAGGCATTTCTATATGTTTTGTTTGACTATGTCTTTCGTTCAGTTCGTATGATATATGAAATCTCTACTACCAGGTGGTTTCATTTCGTTTACCTTGCATACTTGATCTATCCGTTTGTTTATATATATGTTCATATCTCTTCACTGAGCTTTTAGCTCAGCCACATTTCTTTTCTCCGCGGCGGGTAATAAGAGGGAAGCTGGGTTATGAGTGAAGGGTGCTTAGGAGCTCTTAGTGAACTGAATGGATGATATCTTTCCCCATTTCATTTAAATTACTAAAACTTTGGATTTTGAATTTTGTTTTCTGCTTAAACTCTGTATTGGATTTATTTTCGTTTGAAGGTCATTATGTTCTAGACCTATTAATTCATTTGTTTTGTTGAGGAACCTGGTTGAACTATTTATTTGAATAAAGTCTTTCGCTTGCATTTGTTATGATGCCATAAGTGTGAGATTTGACCCGTTCTTAGGTGGGGTGTTACAATTATGGTATCAGAGCCAGGTTTGTCCTGTAGAACTTAGGTTATGACCTGTGAGGATTGGGTAGACATTAGGTTTCATTTCTGATTTAATCGCACTCTTTCGAATTTTGATCATAATCTTTAATTTGTCTTTATTGGTTCGTTTATTAATCGTTTAGATGCCTCATCATCGAAGCAGTCGTGTGAACAACGAAGCAGATCCTGCTTTTACTGCTGCGGTAGCACAGGCAGTTGTAGACTTGCTACCGACTCTTACTGCTCGTATAACCGACGAGATTCGCCAAAATGAGAATAATGGGAATAACGGTAGTCGAAGAAATGCTAGACGTGTAAATACCAGGGGTTAGGGAAATGATGGGGATGCACAACCCACGGATATCCATGAATGGTTGGAGAGGTTCCAGAAAGAGAAACCTCAAACTTTCAGTTCGGCATCCACTCCGGTTGAGGCAGAAAACTAGATAGCACATATCGAGAAGATCTTCGAGGTTTTGGGATGCGATGATCAGTTCAAGGTCAGGTTGGCAACATATAAGTTAGAGGGTGATGCCCACAGTTGGTGGAGGGCATATAAGTAAGCCAAAGGAGGTGATGCTTATGTGGCCACGCTGTCATGGAATGATTTTCGTGACATCTTCTTTTTGCAGTATTTTCCATACTCGGAGAAAGAAAGGTGAGAACGAGAGTACAAATCGATTTGTCAATTACTTGAGGAAACTAGTACCGATTTTATGAAGAGATTTCTTAGATTGGCGGGTTTCTTGGGGGCTAAGGCGGGCACCCAGGAAGAACATGCTAAACACTTTAAATGGGGGCTGAATGACTTTGTACTTGACAGGATCTTGAACAACGAGTTTACTGATGTAGCCCAGGTTGCTAATGCTGCAAGAAACATTGAAATCTCCCGTGATAGGTCAAGAATGAAGGAAACAACAAGAGGGATAGAGACGACCATCGTATACGACCATCAGAAACACCATCACAGGGGTCTAGTTAAAGGGTTTATGATTGCAGGGACAGTGACAGGCATGGGAATAGTGACAGATATGGGAACAACGATAGATATGGCAATAATGACATGCATGGAAATAGTGATAGCCATGGTAAATGACAAATCAGGGAACAACTAATAGTATAATTGCATAATTACAAGCATGGAAATTGAGCCAGCCATGGTAACAATAGACAGAGTACATGACGGGTATCAAGATCGTCATGCTCAATGGCAAACAAAACGAAATCGTCTACATAATGGGTCATCAAGTCAGCAGGGAAAACTCAAACCAAGCCCACAATCCCCACTAGACAACCAATGAGGGAAAAAAAAGTCATCTGGGTGACACATGGTGTTATAAGGTCACATGTGCTTCTTTATTATTTGTGGTCAATTTTGCCAATATAGGCTAAAGATAGTAAGAAAGGTAGTACAAATCAACAGCACCGGGGAAATAGGAACAACAACAAGCCACGAATATGCAATGAGCGGTAGAGTCTTTTGCATTGACTACTGATCAGAGCAGCACATGTGCCCCAGGTAACCATTCAGAGACACAAATATTTAATAGTAAGAACGTAGATGTGTTTGTTTTATAATAATATATTAAAATAAAATTCGATATCCGTGTAGGACGATGACGGGCATTCTGAAATGGTTTTCTCCTCTTTTGCATTTACTAAACAGATTAAAAGAAGTCCCCTCGTTTGCATTATTTATGCATTTAACTTTTCTACCCTATGAAAAATAATGTGGTTATTATTGGTCACGAGTATAGAATTGACCGTTACCAGTTTTGAGATAAAAGATTTCGTTTTGCTAATTTTTGCTACCCCTTTAGAAAATGAGTGAATTTCGTTTTCGTATTATTTTTATTAGGTATGGATTTGGTTTTGAATCCTAAGCATATCGTTCTACATCGACCTGTCATAAGACTAAACTGTTATCTTTCGACGATTTACATCCTGAATTCATTTACCATGTTCCCTACCTGTGTAAGTCCCATTAAAAATCATCTCTTCTGCGCTAAGATCTCGAAACGTTAATATCTCATTTGTGAAGAAAGGTTCTTAGCAACAATTAAAGAGATCACAAGTCGTTGGATGGAACCCTCGCCTCAATAGTCATCCAGTAGTTAAATTTTCTTGATGTTTTCCTCAGATGACTGTCGGATTACCACCCTATCTGAAGGTTGAAATTCACTATTGAGTTGAATCCTGGTGCTCAACCCAATACAAAAGCTCACGTTACAGAGATGGCCACTAGTTAATTAAAAGAACTAAGAGATCATACTTCAATAACTTCTCGAACGTGGTTATTATTCGACCAAGTGTATCTCCATTAGGACGCGAAACTAGTTTTAAAATAGTAAAAGAAACGGATGGTAGCATAAGGTTGTGTATTGACATATGGAGCGAATCGTAACACAGTTATAAACAGAACAAAAAAATCCCCCCTCATAAAACCACGAATTCGACGATTTGTTTGACCAACATCATGGAGCATACAAAGTATTTTCACAAAGATTGACCTTGTGAGGTCGGGAGGGTTATCATCATCTACATGTAAAGTGATCAAGACGTTTTCCAAAACAGCCTTTTGGTTGCACTGTTTAGGCACACGTAAATGGATCCTATATGAGTTTCTTGTGAAATGCCGTTTGGATTGCTAATGCTCCGCTGTATTTATTGATTTGTGAATCGTGTTTTTCATTGAGTACTAGACCAGAATTGGTTATAGTGTTCAATGATGACATCTTGATGTAAATCTAAGTAAAAACGCGCAGAGGAACATTATGATCATACTTTGTATATTATAGAAAAACATATGTGCAGAAGAAGCTCTATTAGAATAATTCTCGGAAGTGTGAACTTTTGGGTTGGGACGAAGTAGCTTTCTTAGGTCATATGTACCATCCGGATGGACATTACTCTTGGATCCACTGGCTAAGGTTGAGGCTATCACTAAATGGCCGAGATTCGACAACAGTAACCGAAGTTAGAAGCTTTTTGGGGCTTGCAGGGTATTATAGAAGATTTGTGGAAGGGTTTTCACTTCTTGCTCTACCTTTGACGAAACTTATGCGGAAAGGAGAAAAGTTTGTCTGGAATGAGGAGCGAGAGAAGAGTTTTGAGGAGCTAAAAAGGAGATTAGTTTCTTCTCCCGTACTTACTCTTCCTTCTAGAACAGGTGGATACCAAATTTATAGTGATGCGTCAAAGAAAGGTCTTGGTTGCGTTCTTATGCAACATGGTAAGGTTATCGCTTATGCATCGAGGCAACTGAAACCATATGAGGTGAATTATCTGACACATGACCTAGAGTTGGCAGCAGTAGTCTTCGCTCTTAAGATTTGGAGACATTATTTGTATGGGGAAACTTGTGACATCTTCACCGATCACAAAAGCCTCAAATATATTTTTACTCAAAAGGAGTTAAATATGAGGCAACGGCGTTGGTTGGAACTTCTCAAGGATTATGATGCAAATATTCAGTATCATCCTGGCAAGGCTAATGTGGTAGCGGACGCACTTAGTAGAAAGAACTCTGGAATTATGGCTTGTCTCAAAATTCAAGCCCCAAGATTATCAAAGATTTAGAGCTCATGGAATCGAGTTAGTTGTTTCGTGGTTCTAAAGTTTATATACTAGCCTTAAGGATTAAACCTAAACCTTATATTGCGGATTAAGAGTAGATCAGAAGGAAGATGGGAGAACAAATGGCCGGTGGGTGCAAAATATGAAGAATGGTAGAGCATGAAGAATTTCGGTGGATGAGCATGGTGTGATATGGTACGGTAATAGATTATGTGTTCCTAACGATTCCTCTCTCCGAGAAGCTGTTTTGACTGAGGCACACAATTCTCCTTTCTATATTCATCTTTGCTCTACTAAGATGTATAGAGACTTGAAACAGAATTTCTGGTGGAATGGTATGAAACATGATGTGGCTAGATTTGTGGCGAAGTGTTTAACGTATCAACAAGTTAAGATCAAACATCAACGTGCGAGTAGTCTTCTTCAGCCTTTTGATATTCCGACTTGGAAATGGGATCAAATCTCTATGGACTTTGTAACGAGGTTGCCTCGCACCTTTAAGAAGAATGATGCAATTTGGGTTGTGGTTGACCGGTTAACTAAGTCAGCTTAGTTTTTGCCTATTCAACAAGGGTACTCGGTTAGCAAGTTGGCAGATATTTTTCAGCAAGAGATTATTCGGTTACATGACACACCGAAATCAATCGTGTCTGATAGAGATCCGCGTTTCACTTCACGATTTTAGAAAGGTTTACAAAATGCTTGGGGAACGAGACTTAAGTTTAATACTGCATTTCACCCTCAAACTGAACATAATATTCAGACTTTGGAGGATATGTTGAGATCATGCGCGTTGGAGTGGACTGGGAGTTGGGACGAGTATTTATGTTTGGTTGAGTTTGCTTACAATAATAGTTGGCATGCGAGTATTAAAGGGGCTCCTTTCGAGCTTTTGTATGGCCGAAAGTGTAGGGCACCTATTTGTTGGAATGAAGTTGGAGAGCGAGTTATAGAAGGTCTAGAATTGGTTGAGGTGACGAATGAAAAAGTTGCCATCGCTAAAGAGAAGCTTAAGGAAGCTCGGTCACGACAAAAGAGCTATGCCGATCGTCATCGAAGAGCCTTGGAATTTAAACTAGGGGATCGTGTCTTTCTTAAGGTATCTCCGTGTATAGGTGTTTGACGTTTTGGTTTGAAAGGGAAATTAAGTCCGCGATTCATTGGTCCGTTCGAAATCTTAGATCGAGTTGGTGAAGTTTCTTATCGTTTAGCATTACCTCCGCAATTGTCTCATGTTCATAATGTGTTCCATGTATCCCTTTTGAGAGGTTACAACTATCATCCGTATCATGTTGTTTAATATCCGTCTGATAAAATTCGCGAAGATTTATCTTTTGTTGAGGAGCCCGAGGCTATTTTAGATCGTCAAAAGCGGGTCATGAGAAAGAAAACCATTCCTCTTGTTAAAGTTCTTTGGAAAAATCATCCCGAGCGTGAAGCTACTTGGGAAAACAAAGAAATGATGCGGACTGACTACCCACATTTCTTTTCGCAATTTGGTACGTTTCCGTTTAAGTTTCGACATTAATTTCGTGGCCGAATTTTTTTTTAGAGGGGAAGAATTATAATACCCGAAATTATGTCAAAGTAACAATAAGTAAAAGAGTATAACACTATTTAAAAACAATAACTAAAGTACTGCATATACGTTTAAAAACAAACAAAACAATACTTAGTCCTTATCACTTCTTGTACCTAAATAAAATATAGCATGACAATGGATATATATGATAAACAGAAAATTCAAATAGCAACACACGTTCCTTTTACTTGGTCTCCTGTATACTCGCTCTTTCTCCAACTCCTCCATATCCTATATTTATCGACTACTCAGTTATCCCACGTTCCACTCATATAAGCTCGCTCCAAACTACCTATTTTTAGAAAATAGATCTCTCAATAAATCACAAACAAGCTCCAAACTAACACATTCTTCTTCGTAATTACAAAGGACTAGAGAGTAGCAGAACCCAAGTTGGGTTTACGTTGGCATAATTCCTGTTTGGGTTGCTGTTCGTGTACGTACTACAAGTTTTGGTTTCATTTGTCCTGGTTCGAGTTCTGTTCGGGTTTTGGTTCGTCGTCGGATTTGGTTTTGGTTTGTGTGGGATAAGGTTTTGGTTCGCGTTTGGTTCTTTAGTTGTTCGGTTACGTTGGGTTTTGAGTTTCGATCGTGTCTTATCAAATCTTGGGCTCGTGTTGTGTTCGATCTCGAGTTGGTTTCGCTTTCTGCTATATCCTTCCTTGTCTAGCCTTGAGGTATCTCTGTTGAACCATCATTCTTAATATAGATTAATGCGTTACATATATAAGTAATATGTTGGGGAATCTATTGTATTATAAAGTATGATATAATACGTATCACTATAATCAGTTTTGAGCATGTTGATCATGACATGTATGCTTTCTAACGCCAAGCTATTTAACATGGAAATTAGTTTTATACAATGATGTAGAAAAGTCATTTATAAAACTTGCTAGGTCTGGTGTAATACAAGTGAGAAAGAAGTTGTAGGCTTGGTTTCAAAAATGTCTCTTTTATTATGACTAAAAGTGTAATACATTAATATTTAGTTAAATTAATATGCAAGCTAAGTCATTATTATATATACTACATTTACATCGAGGGTTATAATGTTTATAAAAGTGCTTCACCAATTCACGTTTACCGTATTCCTGTCTTCTAAGCTACTGTATCAATTTTTAATTAATATGAATAACCGACAGTGATGGCGAGCATGAATATTAGTAAGAGTAATAATTTTTAATGTAATGATACAAAGCTAGTGTTAATGTACAGTAAAGACGTACATGTCGAAGTAAATTCCAAATCAAACTAAGTGGAGTCATTTGGAAACCTAAATATTTTTCGAACCATAGTATTACTGAACTCAAGAAGCACACAATTTCAATCAGCAGGTTTATCACTTTTTTTGGGTAAAGGGGACTCTCCCCGGTAAAATACGCAGGTTTATCACTAGATACATGCATGAAAATTTATCACATTATAAATAAGAACTAATGAGTAAGTAATAATACTTATCACTAAAGGCAGGTAGTTAAATAATTGCTAAATAATAAATGGTTATTTAATTTTTGTAGATAATCTGAAGAGGGAGTAAGTTGTGTTTTTTAGTGCGCGTTGTATTGCTTTAAGGTACATATATTCTATCCTTTCTTTTAAGGATTCTCATGACTTTGCTCCATATCTATTTGCCTTGTTGAAATCCCTATTTATGTTTCCCATCCTATGATTCGTTATTCGTTGATACTATTATTTGTAAAGGCTTCGTAGAACCCGTTAACTCGTTGTGATTATGCTTCATTTGGCCCTGCCATGATATTAGTTTATTCATATGTTTGATCATGACCTTCTTTGGATATATTATGTTTGCTTCGATAAGATATATGAGCCCTTTTCATTTGTTCCGATGCCTGAGCTATTAACTAGCCATGGAGGTACCATGGCCGCGTCATTGTGGCACCAATGGCGTGACACTATCTGTGGTGGTGGATCAGTCTACGGCGTCCCTATTTTTGTGTGTGCTCTTTATGCACTTGGCCATATATGATTTGATTTGATTTGTAGGGGGCGTATGGATGCAATCCTAGTGCTTAAATGTTTAGATTTGGATGATTTGGTGCATGGCTTAGTGTGGTGCCAACACCCCATTGCACATTTGTAGGGTACATCTGGAGCTGCACTCCCATGTACAATTTGATACATATGATAGCATTTGAATTACTGTTCTAAGCATGTGGCATGCTTTAGACATTTGTTTCGAGCTCGGTAGGCATTTCTATATGTTTTGTTTGACTATCTCTTTCGTTCAGTTCGTATGATATATGAAATCTCTACTACCAGGTGGTTTCATTTCGTTTACCTTGCATACTTGATCTATCCGTTTGTTTATATATCCGTTCATATCTGTTCACTGAGCTTTTAGCTTAGCCGCATTTCTTTTCTCCGTGGCAGGTAATAAGAGGGAAGCTGAGTTATGAGTGAAGGGTGCTTAGGAGCTCTTAGTGAACTGAATGGATGATATCTTTCCCCATTTCATTTAAATTACTAAAACTTTGGATTTTGGATTTTGTTTTCCGCTTATACTCTGTATTGGATTTATTTTCATTTGAAGGTCATTATGTTCTAGACCTATTAATTCCTTTGTTTTGTTGAGGAACTTGGTTGAACCATTTATTTGAATAAAGTCTTCCGCTTGCATTTGTTATGATGCCATAAGTGTGACATTTGACCCGTTCTTGGGTGGGGTGTTACATATCGCATTTTAAAAAAGACGATTTAAACATATTTAGTGCATACAAGGTGTTTGATAAAATGTCAAAGAGGGATTTTCCTTATAAAAGTTTATTTAAATGCACTAATTGGTGTACCACAACACATTTTTAGTTATTTGATCAACTGATGAACAAGACTTTTTATTGATGAACAACTCTTTTTATTGATGAACAATGTTTTTTCTATTGATGAACAACATGTAGATTGATGTTGTTTTGTTCATCAGTTAGTGTTGTTTATCAGTTCATCAACAAGACTACTGATGAACTGATGAACAAGACTAACTCATGAACATTTATGAACAACATGTAGATTGATGCTGTCTTGCTCATCAGTTGGTCTTGTTCTTCAGTTAGTGTTGTTCATCAGTTAATCAATAAGATTGATGAACTGATGAACACTTATGAACAACATGTAGATTGACGTTGTCTTATTCATTAGTTGGTGTTGTTCATCAGTTCATTAGTCTTAATACATGTTCATCATTGTTCATCATAATCCATGTTGTTCATAAGACGTGTTTTTCATCATCAAATACTATTAAAACGTCATCTTTAACGTGTGATATCTCACTCATATGACATCGGATTTGAGTGATTCAAAACCTGAGTAAAAATTGACCTAAATCTATAACTTTTTATGTTTTACAATTTTTCTAATTCGAATTTAATATTGGTCAAATTTATGGTTAAAACGCAATAAACGCGATGCGTACATTTTTGTACAAAATTAACAAATGAAAAAAAAATCACTTTTTAAAACTTACATAAATAAAATGATTAATGGTGTGTTGTGGTACATAAATTAGTGCATTTAGCGCAATTTTAACACTAAAACTCTAAGCTAAACATTTTATGTGCAACAAATATGACTAAAACGTAATAAAACATCATCTTTAACATGTGATATATCACTCATATGTCATCGGATTTGAGTGATTCAAAAACCTATGTAAAGAGTGAACTAAAATCTATAAATTTCATGTGTAAAGTGTTTCACTATTCGGCAGTTATGAGGGTCAAAAATAGGGTCGAAAATACCAAAAAAATCAAGACCCATTTGATATGTAAAAAAAGTTTCAAAATATTTAACAAGATTTATATCAAATTAAAGAGGATTAAATTAGAGAAATTATGATGAAATCGGTTTTTTTTAAGTTTGTCGTTTTAAAGTTACGTGCGTTTGAAGTTCGAGGGTGAAAATAAAAAAGCGAGTAAAAGGACCAAATTCCCCTTTGACCGAAAATAATAAAAAAAATTGTTAGGAGATTGACTAGATTTAATCTAACGGTGAAAATGGCTTTCTATAATTTTTAAACATGTTTCCCTTTTCATATGATCCGCTACTTATATAACACATGTGGAATCTGTAATTCTTTTTCCTTTTTTTTAGAATGGCAATTTTTTCACTATCTCATAATATATTTCACATATCCCTCCAGCGAGGAACCTACAACCTATAGGTTGGTAAGGAACTCACATACCTAATGATACCTTTGGTGGCCAACTGAGCTAGCCCAGTTGGTTGGAGTCTGTACTTAAGAGTTATTCATTACACAAAGTTATAATCAGGGGCGGCTCAACGTCTTCGGAGGCCTAAAGTGAAACTCTAAGACGGGGCCTTTTTATCAAAGTTATCTGTCGAAAAATTGTTTATATAAAAAATTATTTTTTTTAAGTTTTTGTGTGAAACCTTTAACTAGTTTCTCGAAATCAATATAGTATAATATTTCATTTACAATTGATAATTAAGTCAATAAATCTAATCTTTTAGTGACACTTTAGATCGTTGATAACTTTTAATTAGCTTTACCTTTGAAATGCTTTGATCTGCTGAAGAAATTGTTACTGAAATGATCAACATTATATAAGTATTACGGAAAGAGTTTAAATTTATAATTTGATTAAGTATATCAATCGATGTATCAATTTTCCACACGTATAACCTCTCAAAAAACTCTTAGTTTCAAAATTTGATCTATGGCGTTAATACCTACACAATTGTTATAATATGGCTTAAAGACCGTTTAAGGTTTAAACAATTACCTTTTTAGCTTGTTATTATCTAAGGATTTTAATTTTTTAATATCAAATAACTAAAGATACCTTAATCTAAATTGATCACATTTACTTTCCAGTGAAAAAATAGTTTCATCTGCAATGTATAAGAAATAATTGGTTTTAAAATTCTCTTAACCGGTTCTTATAGTTTCATTTTCAACATCATCATATTTCTATTTCTACAAATAACTCGTTTTTCTTTAGCAATTTTTTTAGCGAAAACTAAAGCATTCCAAAAAGCAACTTGTGGTTGAAGAATGATATATGAGTAGATAAGAGATAGCTATAGAGTGAAAGTATGTTTGTGGTGTGAAAAACAAACGTCGATTCATCAATGTAAATGATTATTATCACACGACTTAATTTAACCTTTGCTAAGTTTTCATGCAAAATATGGGCCTTTTATATATACTCAATATATTCGCGCTTAAACTTCTACAAATCGTAAGCTAAAAAAATGAAAATTAGAAATAAAAAAAGCCCAAGACTTTGATTATTTCACATTTATCAGCTAATTAGGGCCTTGATTAATTGGACTTCTAAAGATAGCGGCAAAAACACATGTGAGTAACTTTATATATATACAAAGTCGTAGAAAAATCCGGGGCCTTAAAAAATTGAGGGCCTAAAGCCCTAGCTTTACTTGCTTTACCCTTGAGCCACCATTATAATATGAGGTAAAAACACTAGATATCGGCAAGAGTACCTTTGCGGTTAAAACACACAAGAATTGTATATTTCAAACTTCCTTTTGCGTGAAAATGTCGCGTCACAAATGTGAGTAATTCATTGTTTTTATTCGAGCATCTCGATATTTTGTAGAATATTGAAAAATGTTGAACTTATGAATTTATCAAGGTTAGTTTATGAGCTTCAATAAGTCATAAGCTCTAAGTCCAATAATGTTGAACTTATGAATTTATCAAGTTTAGTTTATGAGCTTCAATAAGTCATAAGCTCTAAGTCCAATAATTTGAGCTAATGAGCTTTAAAAAAATTCAATAAGCAATAAACGGGCCAAATAATTTGAGCTATATAGCAACCTTCAAATACTTGTACTATTGTAACGGATTAATTGTTTTGCTGGACCAAAAAGGAGCTTTTCATTTATTAAAAAGGGTAGTTAGGTTTGTTGCAGTTCCAACTGCACATTTGTAACATTGTGTTCTCGAGTTCAATTTTGAAGGGAAAAGAAAGAAAACTTAAGTAAATTTGTGTGCTTGGCGAGCTCGGCAAGATTGTTTACCGACTCGAGTTAATCTGATTCGCAGAGGCATCACTATTGAGTCGTCTCTTTGTCCGGTTTGTTCAGTCTGCGAGGAAGATGTTTGCCACATCTTCTTCTGTTGTGATTTGGCTCAGCTTGTTCTTCGTCGCATATGCAGATGGTGGGGCTTAGATCCTCATGACTGGTCATCGTTCCAAGAGTGGCAGTCTTGGATTCTTTCGATTCAGTTCTCCTCTAAGGTCAAAGCTATGTTGGAGGGAGTGTTCTTCGTATCTTGGTGGTTTATCTGGAACTTTAGGAATCGGATCATTTTTGAAGAATCTCCTCCAAGACGTTCGGAAATTTTTGATGCTATAGTTTTTTGTGCTTTCAATTGGTGTAAAAGTCGTTGTCATACGACGTTTTCTTGGGACGATTGGTTAAAAAATCCCCAATTTATTTCCTTGTAATTGTTTTCTAGCTCCTTGCTAGTTTAATAAATTTTTGCCGTTCAAAAAAAAAAAAACTAAAAGTCCACTAACAGCACCACCCGGGAGTTGGAACAGAAGTCAAACTCTCAAAAATGAGAGGAAATGAAAGGAAAGTAATCTTTTACATGTTAAAAGACATAATTATCCTTGTTTTTTTAACTTAAAAGTTTTAAGTTAAAACCTCTCAAACATGGGTATAATTGTAATTCAATCAATTTTTTTTCTTTCTTTTCCTTCAACTCAAGAACACAAATATTTTTACTAACTACTTAAATTTTTCTTTCTTTTGTTGGGATTTTATAATCTAGGTAACCATTAGCTTACGAGTACGCAGCGGATGGATCTAGTAATAGCATATGGTTAACACATAATAAGAAGTACATAGAAACGCGTACCTCTTAGCCAATTGATCTTGAAACGAGTAAGTGACTAAAACAATCACCTCTACGGTTGCTCACACAACACTTCGAACAAGTACGCAATAATGCTAGTCGTAACTTCACGAGCTCCAAGCACTGATGGTGTAAGCTTAATTACTTGAACCGAAAACCAAAAAACCCTTGTAGATGAGAACCAAAAATCAACACCCTAAATTAAGGATTGATCGAATTGGTTTTAAGAAAAAACGAGAACCAAAACCCTTAGATTTGGTTAGTAAGTTCTAGAAACGAGGGAGAACCAAAGATCACCGCATGTTCTTGTTTAATTATCAAACCGATTCAAACACATAAATAGGGTGCGTTTGAACTCGGCTGAAAAACAAGATCAGTAGATGCAATAATATACATATTGCATGTATTGAGATTACACATGCATATTAAAATATTATATATGGCATTTGAATTATATACTTAAGTATTACTGATTATTTTGTCTGAATACCCAAAAAGAAACAAGTAGGCGCCTGATATATTTGGAGTGATGTGTTGAACGAGTCTATTAGGTCGATGATGGGGTGATTCATATAAACACCTCCAACGCCTAGTATGTAGATAAACTAGAAACTCACTCATACATTCATATCACAAAACAATTTTTTTCCCATAATTCTCTAAAATTTATTCAACACACCCCTTCTAGAAGCTTTATAGGCACGGTCCACAAATGACACCCATAAAGGAACGGTTTTGTCAATTTTAGTCCCATCGCTTACACATTTAATAGTCCGTAACGTTAGTTATATAAAAAATAACGGTACTACGGTTTTTTAAACTATCAACGTGAAGCCTATTAAATCCTTAATAAAAAATAATATATATACTAAGTTATTTAATAAATGTACCTTTCGTGTCTTAACGCGGGTGCACCCAATATTCTTACATATTCGTACGTATACGTGGTTGTTATTCGACTACCAAAAACCCAACAGCTCCCACTTGGGAGTTGGAGTAGCACCAAGACTACTATACTATAATTGGCAAAGTCTAGCAACCCACACAATTATTTTTACATTAGGAATATTATGAAATAAGAGTTTCAAAAATCATCTCAGCTATTTAATGGTTATAAATTTCTTGCTTTATAATCATCCTTTTATTACAGATACCGTTAAACCATGGATATGGATCATCATCATACCTATTATTTTAACAATATGTTTCTCGTTATATGAAATAAATTCAGAAAAAGCCAATGTAATCAAGAATCATCTTGCATTACCCTTTGGGTGCGGCCACACAATTATCTGATTAAATCTGGAGAGGGCCCAATGGTATCTTTCTGCACATATCAAGTGGAGGAACAAATCCTTTATTGACTACAAGTGTTGTGGATGCTGCTTCACATACACTCCCAAAAAAGCCTTTATGACACCATATATTTCAGGAAAGCGTTTACGTATAATCAAAAGATAGATATCAACACATAAGAACTTGCTTGCATCTCAATTCTAAGGATAATTTAAAACAAGCCATTTTCAGACATTTTACTCATAGACATGGATCCAAAGGGAGTAAATTATTGGAAAGGTTGTGGTAATCCAATATGCATCCCTTGTTGAATAAATAAAGGTTTAAATTTTTTTTTTGTGGGAACAAATCCAAATATTCACAATATAACCAACACCGCATATTTCCTTACAGTGAACATATTCTCATATTGTTAACCGACAATGGACATATTTAGAATGATGAATCATTCAAGGATTAAACATGCAAATATAGGATAACAATTATTATATGTATGAATGACAAATACCACGTATCTTCATTCATCAGAAAGTAAAAATTGTTTTACAATCCCAATTATCCAAATACTAAAACAGATATGCATGAAACTAATTAGCAAGTTGAAGTCCAATGTTTCCAACATTCTCAACTCTTCCTTTACAAGGCAGCTAAATAGTTATCTGAGTAAACTTTCTGAATACTTGTTTCAAATTCACATATTGTGAAAGATTTGAATAATAAGATGAGTGTCTTATTGTTCACGTGCATACTATTGCAAGAGTCATAGTATGGACAAGGTAATAGTACCTTTTATAGGGTATTTGAAGTTAACAACATACCTATCTCAGACAGTCAACTTTACAGTTTCTTAAAATGTAAAGTATTCTCATTCTTTAATGTGTTACGCAACAATGCTCTTAGCTGATCATATCTAGTTAGTAGATTTATCATAAAAGATGAAATCCTTTTTCAACTAGAATTGATTATTCTCTAGCATCAGTTGACACATACAACGCTATGCTTTATATAATTCGTAAACATTTGTTTTAACAGTCATGTAATCACTCTCAATTAGATACTGTTGTTGTTAGCTCGTCTTGCTATCGTGCAAAAGTAACAACCAGTCACATACACAATATAATATATATACATGATGAACCCTTAGTTAAAAAGAAAAAAAACACAAGGTTTCCATCCATGTACTAAATTATCTCAAGTGAAATATATCATTTAAGACTTGCTTCAATGACATATTACATTTGTGTTGGACTTAATTTCCGCATACGTTTATCTTAATAAACATTTATTCCAAGGTCGTTTGTTTTATCCTAAATTCTCAAGAGAAGTTTCATTCCTATCTTAAGGATTAATATCTAGCTTATGTGGAATGATACTTTCGATATGTCATACAACATATGAATTTAAAAAACAACATGGTGCTCCCACTCAATGTCAGATGTACTCAGGAGTCATCTTAATTTTAATCCATAAATCATATTGTAGATTAAACTTAAGATCTCAGCTCCCTAGAATCATGAACCAATCCACACTTGGATTCTTTTATCATGTATGCGTATAATAAAGATTTTAACCCCTTTGATTACACACCGTCCTCGAGACTGTAATCATTAAGGAAAGCGTCTTTAAATTTAATTGCCATAATTCAAATAATGACTCTTAACCCTTTAATTACACATCCGTCCTCCTGGGTGCCAAAGTTATCATCCAAGAAAGATTTTAATGAATCTTAATTTGACTTTACAGATTCAAGAACTCACGTATGACCGTGAATTAGTTTAACTTTATATACCTTAATACGTGCAGAAAAGAAAGATTTAATCTAGTCAATTGCTTGAGTAAAGATCAAAATTCTTATCAACAGTCAGGCATTAAAAATGTATACAATTTTGTGTCCTAAGAGCCATTCTTCAAAAAGATACTCATTCTAACCTTACAGGTTTACTCTTTGGTAAAAGATCAATCAAGCTTAAAACTTGATTGCTTTTAAGGACTGCATTTTATCATTCATAATTCTAAGACCTTTATCAGATTCAAAATGTGATAATGTATACTAGCAATTAGAATTTGTTGAAATGATCCTCAATTATATTCAACACAATTGATATTACAATATCATCAAAGTGATTAGCAATCCTTGCAGATTGATGAGATGTGAGTTCTTTATATACTTTTGTTCGGCATTTCCGTGTTTAAACTTAGTGTGACATTATCAAGTGATTAGAAGGTTATGTATTTGTTCTGAATATTCTTCAAGATTTAATTTTTAGGTGCTCTCACTTCACTTTGAAAAGTAGAAGAAAAATATTTAAGGCAACAATAAATTTACTTAAATGAGACAACAAAATGCATTTTACAGTTCTATATCTCAAGCTTGTTAATTAAAATGCATCATACGGATATTAACAAATTTAAACTTTATCAAAACATAATAGATTTATCTCAATCCAAAGATGATGACTTGATTACCATCTAGTTGGAATTAATTTGATGTATTCCTGACACACACAAAGATTCTAACATTAGATTGATTTGGAGGTAGAGTCATTTAAGTTATGAGAAATCAAACAATATGAATAAAGTTTTGTTTCAACACATTATAAAATACCATAAAAATGTGGAATTCTAAGAGGATTTAGAATTGAGAGTCTCCATCAAAATTCTATTAGATAACTTAATTCTCTTTAGGTCAAATACTTGTCAATTGGGTCAAGCCAAATTGAATACACAATATTTTAAAACCAAGTGCATGCTATAATGTATATTTTTTGAATTAAGCAAGAGCTCTTTGTTCAATGTGTTCACAAACGACAACACAATACAAGAATTCCATGTTCTTGTGTTTACAAGAAAACAAAACATGTCCCATTATACAATATAAAGTCTTTGAATAATTCAAGAGCCCTCATGTTTAACTCTATGTTTCATGTGTTTTCAAGAAAACATAACAAGGCAAGGTTACACGTTACAAGTCTCCCAATAATTCAAGGACAACACGTTAATG
The DNA here is from genome assembly GCA_026074375.1 of Tanacetum coccineum. Classification (NCBI taxonomy): domain Eukaryota; kingdom Viridiplantae; phylum Streptophyta; class Magnoliopsida; order Asterales; family Asteraceae; genus Tanacetum; species Tanacetum coccineum. Next base: position 171,689 of record BQNB010000112.1, read on the forward strand.
TGTTTAAACAAAAGACATAACCATTCAACTAAATCTTTATGTTATAAGTCTTGATTACTCTTCAAAAAACTTTATACTTATGTCTTAGCAAGTAAAATATTAATCTACCCAAAAGTAACATGAACACAAACTCTTGAGTTCAATAGTAATTTCAAGTTAATTTCATACTTCAAAATCATGATTATTATCATGAATCATGATTATATTAACTAAATCATGTAGTCAATTAGATTATGTAGTTTATATTATACTTAGACTTTTAATGCGAAATAGGGCAATAAATGTGTACATCCCTTGCGTGTATTCATCCTAATATATTGATTAGCTTTCTTACCTTGCGGTCAAGAGAAACCAATAATCATATTGTTATATGTTGTTCCTTGTCACAACATTTAAGAATTTCACCCACTTCAACTGTGTACGGACAAACATTATTTAAGGTAAACAATCAATACGACAAAGCGCTCAATGTATAAAACAATATAGATATTGTCATAGATGTTACAAGTAGATCTCCAAACTATAATGTTAATAAGGAATTTGATAATATTCTATAGATAACATTTCCGGAAACCAACCACAGATATGGAAAACTTGTTATCATATAAAATAGAATGCAACTTAATTAAACAATGTGTTTAGTTCATATTCGAAAGTAAAGAATTATTTCAAAAGCAAGTTAGAAATAATATGGGCAACTATCAAGGAAATAAATCTTGTAGCTCCTACTGAATTTGACACCATTACAAAAATGTCATTTCATTAATATAAAATGCAAAGCTTTCACTGAATTTGTCAACATTGTAAGTGTTACATCACCAGTAGGAATCAAATAGCAATTTATTTACTTTCCTATTCTTAGAATGCCTACAAGTAGCAATGTACTCTAAAGTGTAGTGCAGAGAATATGAATTCTACTTGTTTAGAAGAGGACCTAGCCATTCAGCGCTCATTTAACTTGAATATTAAGCATGCAATTCATCCTATATCGTCTGCAAACCACAAGGGATTTAGGCAACCTTAAGGGGAATTAATGTGGTCTAAGAAAAATAACCTAGCATAATATGCTATTAATTTCTTTACTCATTGCGGTTAAACTCATACACTTGACAAGTGCAAGATGTCATATATTTTGGTAGCTATAGACAAAATGTTTCTAAAGTGTATCCATGAAAATAATTATCTTTCAATAATTTCCAAAGCCGAAAAGAAGGGTAACGAAAGACCATTAAATGAGTTAAATTGTGATTGCGAAAATTTTCAATTATAATCCTATCTATACTTGTCACCAATGAGTATTAGAAAGAATTAAGTCCATCTTTTTCTTACTAGGAAAAAGACTAGTTTTTGTCTTTTGAAGAAAAACAAACTTCGTTTACTAATTATGTGTCAAAACACAATTAATCAGAACAAGAATAGTTCAATTTATATTTTCGATAATTAAATCTAATAGAATTAACACCCTAAGATAATTTACTAATTAAGACTAAGATCCAACTTGACCTCCCACTCATTATCCAAGGTCTGACCAGATGTAAACAAGTGGGGCAAGAGGTAAGCGTCAAGCGTTAATTGCATTTAAATGCAACTCTTAGATTTATGATACTTTCAAAACATTAGCAGCATGTAATCAAAGTCTAAGAACATGGGTTAGTATCATCTATGCCTCGGGTCTAGGGTCTGACCAAGAGACTCGAATTAAGTCGACTAAACGAGAACGTGTAAAAATTCGTCAAAGGGTTTTGACCATAGGGACAATACACCATGGGTTGGTAGGGGTCCAGGGTTTGACAAAGAGACTCAAACCAAGTGCACGTGTTCTACGGTTGGATGGCATAAACTTAAAAATTTTCTAGGGGTATGCACATAAATGTGTTAAAACGCGTGTACAAATAAGCATGCAAAACAACTTTGTGACACTAATTTTTAAAAAACCCCCCTTTAAATACACTAGTAGTAACATGCCATTTGTTCAACTGTAACTCAAAGCGAACTCACAAAGAAGCGGAGAAAACAGATCAACGCCGAAGCATATTAAAAACCATAATTCTTTAGGGAATTAGCGTAAAAACGACCCGCCTAAACTTCTCCTTAAAGTTTGTTCTAAGTGGATAGATACTTCCATAGAGTCAATAGCGTCCAGTTTTTAATCAAGGAAAAGTGAACTAGTTGTTTCATAGTTTAAACAGTCTTATGTAAATTTTCACAAAAACTGTTTTTCCACGAAATAAATGATTGGTCACTATGAGCATGCATTTAGGCGTGTAAAAATTAATAGACTACATAAACATCATCTTTTAGACATTTGGCATATTTAATTAAGGCGCGTAAACAATTAGAGAAACATTAAATAATCAATGCATACTGAGATTCATAATAAACAAAAGAATACATTAGTCATACTAGTAAACAAGTAAAAATCCAAGTTCTCTCGCGAGTCTCCCCAAATGGAGAACCAATCGACCCTCACTAGGTTTCTGCTAAATTGCCGTAGATCTCCCCCATACACTCAAATATTGTGAATGAGTAGTCTTATAGCCGGAATAGAACATAAATTAAAAAGGAATCAAATAAGCTAACTTAACAATTTTATTTTTCCAGTTTAATCATAAATGAACTTTTAATAGATTCAAGAGACAAGATCTACAGATTTTATTAGTTTAAATACAAGAATCTTATATTATTGTCATATTTTACTAGTAAAACATAAATAAAATTTCTAACGCAGTAGATCATGGCATATGTTTTAATAATAGGCATATTAATAAGGCGTATAATTAAAACAAAAACGTGTAACCCATAAAGCTAAAATGAGTTGGCTCGTGATGCCACTGTTGGGATTTTATAATCTAGAAACCATTAGCTTACAGTACGCAACGATGGACTAGTAATAGCATATGGTTAACACATAATAAGAAGTAAATAGAAACGCGTACCTCTTAGCCAATTGATCTTGAAACGAGTAAGTGACTAAAACAATCACCTCTACGTTTGCTCACACAACACGTCGAACAAGTACGCAACAATGCTAGTCGTAACTCACGGAGCTACAAGCACGCGATGGTGTAAGCCTTAATACTTGAACACCGAAAACCAAACGAACCCTGTAATGAGAACCAAAAAACATAAACCTAAATTAAGGTTTGATACGAATTTGGTTGAAGGGAAAAACATGAACCGAAACCCTTAGATTATAGGTATGTATTGTCGTAGAACGAGGGATAACCAAAAAAAAAAAAAAAGAATCAAAACCCCCGCATTTCTTGTTTCATTATCAAAATCAAACGCGAATCAAACACTAAATAGGGTGCGTATTGAACTCGGCTGCAAAACAAGATCAGTAGATGCAAAAATATAACATATTGCAAAGTAATGATATTACACCTGCATAATAAAATATATATATGCATGTGAATATATACACATATGATCAGATTTAGTTCCCGAATTCCCAAAAAGCAAACAAAGTAGGAGCGCATTATATTTTTGAGTGATGTGTGGAAACTGAGTCTATTAGTTAAGATGATGGGAGTTTATAAAACACCACAACCCTAGTTGTATATAAACTAGAACTCCTCATAATTCTTATCCACAATGACAATTTTTATCCTGTTAACTCTAAAATATTATATTCAAAAAACCCCCATCTAGACAGCTTATAGGGCCGTCAACAAATGACACCATAAGGTTCGGTTTTGTCATATTTTATCCCTTCGTTCACATTTAATTAGCCGTTACTTAGTTATAAATAAACGGTAACTAACGTTATTTAAATATCAACGTGAAACAAAATAAATCCTTACAACATATGTGGTGGGAACAAAAAATTGTTGGGGCCCCATTGTTGTTTCTGGTCATAATTAATACAGTACCTCAAATATGAGCAAAATTAAAGAAAGAAAAATGGTGGATCATCACATGTTAATTTCGAAGATTCTAGAAATATCACGTGGCATGTTTGTATACATACAACTTCATATTTTAGAATAACTAACAATATTGTTTTTATGAACATTAAGATTTTTATAAAAGTTTGTTTTCAATTATACAAGCTAGAAGCATTTGTTTAGTTACTACATAGTAATTAAGTCACTAATTTGATGTACCTTAGAAAATGGTCTGTATATGCCATTGCATTGGTAAAATTTACAAGACATAACAATATTAGGGTCCGTTTGGTTCGTAGATAGGTTTAGGAGTTTGATTTGGATTTGGATTTGAATTTAGATTTGGATTTGATGTAGAAAAGAGAAAATGTATGGATATGTTAAAAGTTGTTTATTTTGTTTGTTGGGATAGAAATTATGATTTAAATTTATTATTATAAAATGTTAAAATATGTTAGTTTATGGATGGTCCTACCTCAAAATAATATTTTATAAAACAAAATATATACATTTCAAACGAAAATATGCTTAAAAATGACAAAAAAGTTGAAATCAATAAAAAAAATAAAATAATGGAGGACAAGAAAGTGGTGTGTCAGAAATCATTTATCTAACCCAGCCTACTAGAAAGGGTTTTATACATCCCCTCTTTTATGGGCATGAGTCCCACTGTCAAATCTCGTGTATACAAACCAAACAAATTATTTGACCATGATCCCAAACCTTTTTCACAAAAACCCCAAAGCAAACAGCCCCTTAGTTTATCTTAGTTTTTGTCCCCTTAGGCCACTCCATAATAGACATGCCCATAGAGAAGAGAAGGTCCAACTATTTTATTATTATGTATTTTTCTCTTATTGGTGAAATTACATAATATCTATATATCGCATTTTAAAACTTGAAAATTTCAATCAACAACTAAAATAATGTGAATGAAAAATAATACTATATTGTTTTTAAAAAGTCTCATTTCCTAGCAATGTTAATAGTATTAGGCAAAACCAATTTTTTAATCCCATGAGTGATCGAGTATACAATCATATCATATCTTATGCCGTCTTAGTTGAACACACATCTATACTTCTATACTACTATATAAAGCATTTATAATGTGGGACCCATTAAAAATTAAGATAAGGAGATGCAATCTTGACCATCCATCTCATTTTTGGGAATCACATCATAAAGTGACATGTGTCACCTTTTGATTAAAAAATCACATTTATTTTCAAATTGAAATATCTTTTTATCTATTTAATTTTATTTTGATCTAATTTCACCATATTTTTTAAAATTTTATGCTCTTTAATTCAACATCCATTTTGATATATTTTTATAATTTTTTTTTTACATTTTAATGGGTTTATTTTATGTTGATTTATATTTTTTTACAACTTTAATCTTAATTAAATATAAACTTGATACGTTAAAACTATATACTTTCGGAGAGAGTGTTGTCTTTTTACATGCGAGAATGATGATGTTAATATGGTGTTGCGGGAAAGTTACGGGAAACCCCAACGAACACATACATTTGTGAAACGAAATTACTAAGCGGGTAGGAAATTACGTAAAAAGTTGAGTTAGTAAATTTTTTATTGCCGCCGCTATGCGCGGGTAACCAACTAGTTATGTCATACCTCCACCAGTTAACGGGTGTCGCATATTAAATGCGTCTCCCATTAAAAGTGCACCTGGTGTGGGCTGAGGATCAGCTGGCATACTTCTGTTTGGCATTGTTCTTATGTTTCCTTTATCCACTGCTGCAACAAACGCATCATATAACTCAGACGGAATCTGAAAATTTTAGCAAAGGTTTGATTAGATAAATTATTAGCAAATAAGAGATAACATAAGAAAATGATAAATTGAAAGAGTACCTGTGGAGCTACGACAGTTTTGAGATAGTTGGCCATTTCACCATTGGAGATTGAAGGCACCTTTTGTCCAGGGACATCAACCAAGCAACGAACCTCTGTGTTACTAATTGGATAAAACAAGATGGGTGAAGGATTTGCGAGGATAACGTGTCCATAGTTTGCATATGGAAGATCAATGTTCTCCAAAACCAGTCCCACAAAGCAAGAAGGTACTTCTACCTAATTTTAAGCAAATTCAAATTAAATTTAAGAAAAACGTAGCGAGGAGAAAAAAGACTTTGAAATGAAATTACCTTAGGCTTGCACAGGGCACGACGTAGATTTGAAAAGCAACCGTCACAAACGATGGTGAGAGGTGCGTATGCGGTAGTCACTTCCCCATCCTTGGTTTTGTAACACACTCCTTGGACTGTTCCGTTTTTCTCAAGTAATGAAGTCACAGTCCCTTGTTCAAGTTTAACACTGATAAAAAAAGATTCAAAAAGCTTTTTATCAGTAACATGTTACGAGTATGAATGACATCACTTGTATGTAATCAGGGAAAGAAAGTATACTTTGGAAGAGTTGCAGCTTTTTCCCTCATCCGCTGAATAAAACGCCCATTGTGAAAGCTTCTTCCAGAAATATCAGACTCGAATTTTTCCAACGGATAAGAAAGTTTAGTGTTTTTACCATCCATATAAATGGCATATCCAAATACCTGTTGAGCCTCAATTCCATCCACACAATCTGCAACACCTCAACAGTAAGACATTTGTAAATTTTAGGTTGCTGAAGTTGCATAATTTGGCTTAGGGAAACAAAGTGAAATCTTACCCTCAAGACCCAACTCAATTAGTTTTAGATAACCTCCTGGTTGAAGAAGTTCACCAACAATTCTATCGGGTTCAGTCAAGTCCCTTTCAATCACATGAACTCGACGTCCATCCTGATTAATTTAAGCAACATCTTTAAAAAATTACAATTTAACCTCAAGGAAATTCCCAAATTAATTTTTTTTAAATGAGAAATGCTAGAATCACAAAAGAATTTACACAAAACTTTTCACAAAATGATGGTCAATTTACAAAACATTTTGTTAATTTTTTGTGGTTCTAGCATCACTCTTTTTAAATAGCCACTTTCTACATGTTCAACTTACACGAACACAAATTTTATAAAAAAATCAATAATGTATAATGCTTTACTGTTTCTACATTATAGAAAAAACAATACTCCAAGATCCAGTGGTTTGAATATTATAATATAAAACTTGTTTTGATCCTTCATTATTTGAAGAACTCTTGTCCTTTTCACATTAAACGGTAAGAATTGACCATCTGATATACATACTATTTCTTCACTTCATGTATCCAAAAAGAATTTTGCAAATACAATTGCAATGGCTTTTAAATTATTCCCTTCTTTTTTTTCTTCTTGTTTTTTTATGTCTGGTTGCAGCTTTTAATACAATTTTCTTGCTGTTTAGCTACAATTTGCAGAAAGAAAAACATATATTGATATTAAATTATAATCTTATCTTTTACTCCATTCGCTTTAGCCGTGTCACATTATTTTGAATAATATCCAGTTCATAATAAATACATACATTAACAATGATTTTGAAAAACATACAAGATTCATGCTTGATTTCCTTAAAAAAACAATCATGTTTAAATATGTAAGCACACATATTAAAAACCTTAATGTTTAAAACCATAAAATAGAATCCTAAGGACATATATACCTAATATATGAGTTAGAACAAGCGTAGAAGCAAAGATGTTTCAGTTATCGGGTTGTACGTACCTTAGCAAGAGTACAAGCAAGAGCAGCACCAGCAACACCAGCACCAACTATAATGACATCAGTGCTTCCATCATTCTCAGGCAACTTAACCAACCCATCATTGTTATTAGATATATGTTCAATATCTTTGGATTTACGATGTGTTTTCACATTGGATCTCAAAGTATATAAGAAAACCAAACCCAATAATAACGCAACGATGGAGATAAGAAGATGATAGTTGTTTTGAATCACCGTTGGTAACTCTCCAAGGTCCATGAATAAACGTGTGTGTATCTTGATATGTGTGTCAGGAAGATTGTGGTACGTGTTTTTGGTGAGCATTTAAACCTACTTGGCCAGCTTTTATAGTGGCTTATCTGGCGTATCAATCTCATTATATATTTTTTTTAACGGACAACCTCTATTTTTATTACTCCTTATTTTATTTCCACAAAATTAAGAAATCTATTTATCTATAGCATTTGCCACAATTTCATACTAGTACAATACCCATGCGTTCGGGTTCAGCGTTACAATAATTTACCAAGTATATTGAAAAACTTGTATCGTGTGTGTAGTATATATATACGTATGAAAATTTGATTTCTCTTCCTCCACTTGATATTGGCCATTGAGAAAACATCCTCCGCATTCCTTTCCTACACATGAATACAAATAGTGAACCCATGAGATACGTATATAAGTTAAATTTGATTTAGGTGTAACTAATGCATACATTATCTATTTTATATAATCCTTAGAATTTTATTAAGTATCCAATCGAAGAGGCTTTCTCATCAACCAAACCCTCAAGACCATCAATGCCTATAACTGCATTGAAGTTCCATGTTGCTAAGTTTGCTTCCCTTTTTGTTTTCTTAGATATTGATTCAAATAAAACCAATTATATCAGCTTTTAGTATATGGGATATACTAATGAGTGAGACAATGAAGCTATAGTAAAATATGACCACCCCATCAAGCAACGAATAGATACCAAGTTTTACGTGTGTGATCATACCGATGTTCAAAGAAATTAAAACTATATTAGGCCTGCATAGTTCATACAAATATGAGAGCACGGTCCTTTCTGGATTATGAAACAAAAAAAGTGTAAAAATATATGTTACCTCATAAAACAACGCATGGATACCCATTTCCACATGTTCAAAGATATTAAGCTCCACGTGTGTGATCGGAGTGATGTTCAAAGCAGGGAAAACTATATTAGGCCTTCATATGAATATGAGTATACGATTCTTTTTTTTATAGGTGAAACCAAGCAAAGCATGAATACCCATGTCCACATTGTTCCCGACTTGCTATTCAAAAGATGTTTAAAGTGATATCAAAATGGTGTAGACTTAAAATTTATCTTGATTTCTTCATTGGCAGTCATTTTCACTTCGTGTGTTAACTCGTTTTTGGCTTCGCTAGTAATCATATTGTCTCATAGTCCATCTGTGTAAATGCCAAAAAAAAGTTTAAAATCATCACTTTGTAATACAATGGATCAAATACATTGCATTGTACTCATACCTCAATTTTCTTGTATATTAGTTCTTTTTATCTTGTGAAAATATTTGATTGGCTATGTATTATTTACAAATGAATATGAGTAATGATGTGTCTACCAATTAATTTTAAAAACTAAGAGTAACCATCACTTGACTATACGGCGAGAAAGAGCAGATTTTTAGTGACTTTATTTCAAAGCTTTGTTAGTTAAATAAGTATGCTTTTTTCTTGTTTGTAGATAACTCCATGCGTTTAATATTCACACTTTACCAAAATTTCAAACTTATCATACTCTGATAATTTAGCACATGCATATATTAGGTTTCAATGTTTCCTCTTTTATCTCCCGGTAGTTGCAAAAGATAATTAATGAATTAGGATGGTTGAGATTGAAACTTCACTTGATCCAAAGGTTTAGAAATAGTGACAGGTTATGTTTTTTTCTCTTTGCTATGTTGGCAATAGAAAAGGAAATTAAAAAAGTCTGAAAATTTAGAGTTTACTTATTTTTTTATAAAAATATCATTTTTAACAATAAACACATCCATCTCATTTTATGTAACAACCTTTTGTTATGTGCAATTTTAACTATCCATCTCATTTTAAGTAAACACATCTTAGAGTGACATGCGTCACTTCTTAATTAAAAAATTATATTTATTTTTAAATTAAAATATATATATATGATTTAATTGCACGATATTTTTTGAAATTTTGTGCTCTTTAAGTCAACATTCATTTTGATATATTTTTATTAATTTTTAGTTTCAATTTCTTCGAAACCGTTGCTTTGCGCAGATAACATGCTGGTATTTTTAAAGAGTGATTGATTTAAACACTCATTATAAACAGATAAAATACGTGTGAATTTTGTACAAAAATTTAAACCACAATGAAATATGTCCCAATAAATTTTAAAAGTGTGAAAAATTCACAACTCATATTTTTATGGGGTGAGTTCAATAAAAATTAAAAAAAATCTAAAATCAAATGTATAAATCCTGGTTATTTATCAATTATCGAAAAAACTTATTGTTTATATTTATTTCTTAAAATATTTTATAAATGATAAATCGTTGCACGAAAAAATACATCATCACAACGAGATTTTTTTCATTCTTCAGTAGACGAGCAGTTCTATATATTTTTCGACAAGTTTTTCCCCCTTTTTAGGGGTATTAAATTTTAGACAATCTAAAATCACATGTGATTTGTGATGCGAGTTTTAAAGTTGTTGTTCTCTCTTAGCTAGTGAACAATAACTACAAAATTATCATTTACTAACTCATGGCTTGAAAGCAAAATAATATATTAAGTTCTCTGCCGTTCAAAAAAATATATATTAAGCTCTTTGAAAATGTTTTGTGCAAGTAAGACAGACAATAAGTAAAAGACAAAAAAATAACTTTTCAACGTTTAACTCTTTTTATTAAGAATTATACCCCATTGTATGCGGAACTACAATGGGGATTGAATGACAATGTGTATGTGTGTGATAGCCTCACTAACAACTTTGCATAAATCTAAAGTGTTATGCAAAGTCGATTGCTATGCTAACCAACTGATCTTGCTCAGGGACCTAGTAGATATTGGAGGAGTAGATGTTTGTGAAAGTTAAGACTTTGAATGCACAAACTTAAACCTACTCATGTTTACAAGAGTTCTATTAATACTACTTAGGTAGGTAGCACCCACATGGGTGATAAGTGCATGTCCCAATGCTGATAGGCCAGTACATATTGTACCGCTTTGTCTCTATTACAATTCTATTCTAAGTATGGGACAAACACACTTTCTAAGGTCAGTGATGACACTAACCTTGTCTTCATACCCTATTCAGGATAGTTTATCTTCAGATGGATAAGAGCTTGGACTTATTCATTTCAAATTATCCTGCCTATTCTTCAGGGTCTTCTAGTTGTTGAAGATCATATGGGGTTCAGTGAGTCTATTGCTACAACTCACTGAACCCATCACCTTCTTCTTTGGCTCAGGATTCATTCATTGAGAACCGCCTCACTAAATGCTAGAGTCTTTCTTGTAGACTCGGGTTAGGCATCTTGAAGGCAACTCACTGAGTGACTGTTCACTCAATGACCTTGAAATGTTAAAGGTTATTTAACACTTATGATATTTTGTATTCAAATCCTAAGTGAAAGATCATTAGGCACTGAATGGGCCTAACAATCTTCCCCTATTTGGATATAAAAATAGCCTAAGTGTTTTTCAGTGTAAGTGAGTAAATATAGCTTCTTCTCACACTAAGTTTAGAAAGCAAGTAAGGGATACTTGTAACTTAAAAGTACTTCGTTAATTGGGGATTACATTGTCCTACAAATCTATTACAAAAGATAATCAAAATGCTACATAGGTACTTAGTCCAACTTGTATCCTACAGCTTCCAACTTCACCCTCTTTGATTTAAGCTTTTCTTGATCAGGGTGCTTTGCAATTAACTCTCTTAGCTTCTGACAGAACCTTATGTTTTCAGGGGTTGTGATGTTTGAGGCCATCACAAGATAGGTTATCAGAGTCTCAACTGCTACTTTGTTGATGTCACTCCATCTTTGGAAGGCTTCATTACCAAAGACATCAGTAAAGAACATCATATACTCAAATTTTTCGATCACCATGTTGTTTACAAATGGTACACCTTCAGGGATACTCATGTTGCATTCCAAGGCAGGAATGCGAATTTCAGGTTCTAGCTCCATTCTTGTTCTTTTTCTTCTTGAGAATTAGGAGGATACTTGTTCAGGAGCAAGGGGTGAAAGAGTGATGCAGTTGTCGTTAGACTTCAACAAGAAGTTTTACAACTCCCTAGGCTGAGCACCTAACCATTGTACTGTTGTAGTGTAATAAGGCAAGACTCAGGGGGTTGTTATCGTTCTCTAGGAGAATAGGTTAGGAAGGCTTGAACAAAATCTAAAAAAGGTTTAAGGGGTTGAGAGAAGATTCTTTTTGTATTTTTATGTTTTTATAAAAGCAGTTACATATCATAGTTTGAGAGGTTGGTTGGTTTTTGACTAATTAAACTAATAATAATAAAACAAATCTAAACTACTTTGGTGATAACTATATGGTAAACGAACGTATTTACTTAATCATGCATTACTCCTTATTATGTTTCTCTGAATTATGCTGCTTTGTCACCCTTGTAATGATCTGTGTAAGTATTTCCTAAGTCATGAAGGAATTACACGAACCCGTCGTCTATGTAATATTCTGTTAAGGCAACGCACAAGTAAGGTATTATGAAGACTATAACAAGGCCCCTAAGAGTACATTACATGCATTTAAAAAACTTAAGAGGGATCAACCATATTAGGGGTAAGGTAGTATAAAGACTGTTACTGATGATATCCTTTATACACACTCGCGTTTCCCTAGACGTCTATGCCAATTTAATATCTTATGGCTAGTTTTCTAAAGCCTAACGCGCATATCTATCACAAGAAGCAACATAATAAAGATCTACATAATAAGTTTCATGCAATCATAAGTAAATACTAATGGATCTAGCCGAACATATTATAAGGAAGTGAAAAACATAAACCAATCAAACAACACATAGACATATTGAATGATAAAAGATAAAGGATCTCACTTGATTAGAACATGAGTAAATGGCAGATACAAGCGGGTTTTGACACCCTAAAAACGGCCTAAATAACAGCCAAATTCGTCTTCAAAAGCTAGGGTTCGGATCCCAAAAGTTACACACACTTAAAAACCCTAAAAACTGTAGGTATATATAGCAAAAGAAGTCGCGACGACGTCGCATGGTTTCTGACGCCGTCGCTTCGCCGAATCTTCTATGGTTTCTTTTGAGGCGGCTACATTCTGACGTCGTCTGACGCCGTCGCTTGAAAGATATGACGGCGACGCTAGGAATTGTGACGCCGTCTCCAGGCACTGTACATAATTCTTTAAGAGACTTCGGTGTAGTGTCATAGTATTGTCCGTTTCTTCTCCAATTGAGCCCAAGTCACATGTATTTCCTCCAAAAGCCATCCAAATGCTAAAACACAAAAACAAACGATTAAGCACATAATCTGGGCATTTTTGCATGATTTATGGGGTTAAATGACCCCGAAAAAGTGTATAAAATGACACCTCATCAAATACCCCTACATTTGGGATTTTCTTGTCCTCAAGTAAATGGTCTTTTCTACCTAGACAATAGCAATATTGGGGGTATTTAACATACTCTTTAAAAGCAGTTTACGACACAACCTTATAGACCTCGTAATTAAAAACACAGAAAGTATATACTAGCACCTCACATAAGTGTTTGGATTTTCTCTTTCTCTCAGGTGTATAATGAATTATAACAGTATAGGAAACGGAAAATTAACACTCATTTTCTGTCATAGCATATAAATTACCATAGGCTTGGTAAAGGATCAAACCTCCACCGCTAGGTGCAAGTACTAGTCATGACTATCAAAGAGGTCTTTTAAGGGATGTGGGGTGTAGGTGCAAGATAACATAATTGGAAACGGAAACGGATGGGAAATATTTGGGGGTGACTTTTGGGTGAATTTGGGGTGAAGTGGTGAGTTAATTATTTATAAGAATACACGTTGGTTGGGTTGCTAAGCCAAAGACTCGGACAAAGATATACAAACTCTACAAAACTCTACATCAATCTCTTTTCTTTTTGTTTTTTATTTTTTTGATAACATGATACATCACTTGGGGTTTATAAACACACCCCTACACTTGAGTTTTAGAACTCATAATTACAATCTAACTAATGACCTGAATTGAGGTGGATCAACATAACATGGAGCTTATTGAGCACTGCTAGGGGTAATAAATTACATCTTCCCTAATTTTTCATAAGATAAATACTACCATGAATCTCAATCGTCCCAAAACTGTATTTACAAGGATAAGGGCTTGGCAACCGTGTACTCAAATAATTAACTTGGGTTAAAACAATAATGTACTAAAAGCGATTACATACAAGGTAGGCTAAGGTGATTTGGGTGTAACAATTGGTTCAAGGGTGACCATGCTCTTCATTAATAATCTGGAATCCACCATAAAATTACGAGAACTATGAAAAGGATACGCTCGGAGGGTTGTACTAGGGGAGTCTTGCACTAAAAAGGAGTGTGAAGCACGGGTGTGGGATAGTTATATGATCGAGGTGACCATCTAACAATCACAGGTTTAAAACACGAGTTATCCTAGTGCCTCTTATCATTTAGCAAATCTTAATTCTCACTATGCGGTCTCAGGATGCATCACAAAAATAAGTTCTCGAATTTAATACACTACCGATATACTCATATAATTTTAAACCGATACCAATGCTCCAGAAAAGGCGACGAAACCACATATACATATCCATAACGATGTAATAGATACACATGATTGCTCACTCCTTAACTCGAGAAAGCTAATTGTTGATACAAATAATGCCTAAAAACGTTATTAATATTTTTCGATCTCTCTACGTTTTGATAATCACAAAATATAAAAACAATTAATAAAAATTATTTGTAAACAAGTTATTAGTAGTAAATTTTTATTTTGAAAATTTAATCACTTAAAGGTATGAATAAACATATGCTTAATGCATTTTATGATCAAAGGAATTTTTATTCAACCTCACATTTTTTATAAAAATGTCACAAACATTTTTATATCTTTTACAAAACATTTTTGGATTTAAAAGAAATGTTTTATTCAAAATAAATATTTTGAATTCAAATTTTATACCTAAAAACGGCTAGAAATGTTCCAGAAAACACCTCCCCCAGAAAAGACAAAAAAGGGAGCGTCTGGCCTGGGCGGCCCCCTTAATTATAACGGGCGGCCCCCTTAATTATTAAGGGGACTGGCCCCTATTTAAGGGAACCGCCCAGACAGAAAACCAGCTCAGCTGGCCTATAAATACTGGACTATTCCCCACTGTTTTTCTTACCTTTTGCACACACTTTCTTTCTGTTCTAATTCAGATTATACCTTCCTTTCTTTCCTTTGATCATTTAATCATAAAGTCTTGTTTACAAGTGATCCAAGCTTTGATCCTAAAGTAAAAGAGAAGAATACTTCTTAATCAACAATTAAAGAAGTGTTATAGTATAGTTGGTATAGTTGTGTAGTTGTGTTATATCTTGTAAATCATTTGTGTATATCGTAAAGGTGTGTATCGTAGTTGTGTACAATAAGTAGATTGTTGTGATCATTGTAAGTATAGTTAGATCGGGGTGATCTTAGTAAGTAGTGATAGATTGGTGTGATCGTAGTAGTGTCTTGGTGAAGTGAAGTTGTGAAGTAGAGAAAAGTTGTGAAGTAAAGCCAAGTTGTGAATTGTCGTGAAGTGGTGTGTTGTGATAGATTGGTTCTAGCTAGGATTAGAACTCGACATTTCGCTTACTGTCAAAAATTGGTGTAAGCTAAGTCGTGTACGGTTTTCTCTGCCTAAAGGGAGTTTGTTGACATAGTGAAGATAACTCTCGAGTTTGGTGCTCGGGGAGTGGAGTTGGGCGAAGAGGTGCTTCGTTACCGAACCACTATAAATCCTTATGTTGTGGTTTGATCTTTCTAACTCTTATCTCTTGTCTTTCATATTTACTTTTCATTTACTTACATATTTGTATTATTCATATTGTGCACACATTGAGATGACACAAAGTCGAATCTAAATTTTTATAAACAAAACAGTAATTTAAAAAGCGGCAAACTATTCAACCCCCCTTCTAGTTGTCCACACTAAAGGTAATATTATCTTGGGTATCAAAAATGGAAACCCGAATTCCTATAGATCTAAAGGCGAGCCTCAAATTTTTGGGGTGGAATTTGAGGGTTTTTGTGCTAGTCATATAAATTTTTATCCATGAGGCACTAATAAAACTCGGTTTTCGTCGGTATGTGTCATAAAAAAATTAAATTTTGGTTAAAATTACCGTTTATGCTATGTTTTGATATATTACTCATCATTTTAAGGACAAAGCAAATGGCAATTGAAGGAATAGTTTCTCAAGCTTATTCCCCCTACACTTAAGTTGAACATTGTCCTTAATGTTCTTAAAAGTACCCGTAAAACGAATAAAGGGAAAAAAACAAGTAAAAGAAACTAGTATTCCCCTGGTTTGCTCAATAATGGAGAAGAAACATGCGATAACTGGTTAAATCATCCTCTTGAAACTTCCTAAGCACTTTTGGGTTTCTTCTCATAAAATATAACCTGTAAATCAAAGACAAAGACAACTATAATTGGCGTAAAATCGGCGAGATAATGATATATACAATGAAACTTTTAGGGTTGACTCTATGAAAGCAGTAAAGATAGGATGAATGTGATGATATAATCAAGGTCTCTGCAGGCTTATAAGAAAATTACAAATTTTGAATATTATACAAATCATTTTTCAAAAATAACAAAAAAATTTCAAATTTTTACAGATCTGGAGGCGCGAAGCCATCAGGAAAATTCCTGACGCCGTCTGCAGACACTGTGAATATTTCACCTTCGTTTTTCTTGAAAAAATTCCTGCACGGAACTTTATTAGTTATTTCCTGTGAATAATGCTGATGCGGTCGTCGTTAGACTTCAACAAGAAGTTTTACAACTCCCTAGGCAGAGCACCTAATTTTTGTAGTAGTAGTATAGGCAAGACTCGGGGGGTTGTTATCGTTCACTCGAAGAATAGGTTGGGAAGGCTTGATCACGGTCTAACAAAATTTTAAAGGTTGAGGAAAGATTATTTTTGTATTTTGTGGAAAGCAAGTAAATCATATAATTGAAGAGATGGTTGGTTTTAGCTATTAACTAAATATAAACTAAACTACTTTGGTGATAACAATAAGATAAAAGATTGTGTTTATTTAATCATGTATTACTCCCTAGATTGCTTTTCCTAGTGATGTTGCCTTGTCACCCTTGTGATGATCTGTGTAACTATTTCCTAAGTCATGAACGAATTACACGAACCCGCTGTCTACTTAGTATGCCGCTAGAGCAACGCACATGTAAGGTAGTATAAAGATTATTACACGGCCCCTAGGAGTACACTAAGTGCATGTGGAATATATTAAAAGTGGATTAATCATATTAGGGGGCAAGGTAGTATGAATACTGTTACCTGATGGTATCCTTTCTACACAGTCACGTTTCCCTAGACATATCAACAGCGATGCAGACAAAAGCTGGTTTTCTAAGACCTAACGTGCACATCCATCACAAGAAGCAACACCACTAAGATCTACATTCTAGGTTTCAATCAATCATAAATAAACACAATAGGAGGTTTAGCCAAGCATGTTAAAGATAAATCAAGAATAATAAATCAAACAACACATAGACATATTGAATGATTAAGTAAACCTTACTTGATTAAAACATAAGTTGGAGGAAGTATAATAGGGGTTTTAGGCCCTAAAATCATCCCTAACAGCTGCTAAACGAACTAGGGTTCGTACCATCTTTTTATTCTAAAGTTACACACTCAAAACCCTAAATTCAGGTTTGTATATATAGAAAAAACGTTGTGACGGTGTCGCGTTTTAATCGTGACGCCATCATGAATAGAATATTCTAGATATTGGGTCGGGTCGTATACTTGTGACGCCGTCTTGAGATATGGTGACGCCGTCTTAATCTTCATGGTAACGGCATCACGTTGTATTTGTGATGCCGTCTCCAGCCACTGTAGAGACATTCTTGATAGATGTTGGTGTAGGTCCGTAGTCTTGTCCGTTTCTTCTCCAAATTAGCTCAAGTCACGTGTATTTCTTCCAAATGCCTTCAAAATGCAAAATACCTGAAAAGGAACAATTAAGTACCTATTTTGGGCATAAACACATGATTTAGGGGGTTAAACGACCCCAAAAACGTGTATAAAATGACACCTCATCAAATACCCCTACACTTGGGATTTGCTTGTCCTCAAGCAAATGGGCTTTTCTACCTAGACAATAACAATATGAGGGGTCATTTTACCTACTCTTTAAACATATTCTACAACACAACTTCCTAGACCTCATAACTAAAAGCACGGAAAATATATACTAGCACCTCACATAAGTGTTTTTGGATTCTCTATTTCACTCGGGTGTATAATGAATTATAACATATGAGGGAAATGAAAAATCAACTCTCATTACCTGTCATAGCATATAAATTACCACAGGCTTGGTAAATGATCATACCTCCACCGCTAGGCGCAAGTATTATTCATTACTATCTAAGAGGTCTTTTAAAGGGTTGTGGGATGTAGGTGTAAGATAACATATAAAGGAAACATAAATGGAAAGGATACATTTAGGTGGTGACTTTGGGTGAATTTGGGGTGGAAGGGTTAGCTAATTATTTACACGAATACACTTTGGCTTGGTTGGTAAGCCAAGACTCGGACGGAGATATACAAACTCTACACAACTCTACATCAATCTCTTTCTTTTTCTTTTCTCATTTTTTTAATAACATAATACATCAATTGGGGTTTATAACACGTACCCCTACACTTGAGCTTTTACATGCTTGATATTTACAATCTAACTAATGACCCGATTTGAGGTGGATCAAAATAACATGGAGATCATTTGACAAACATATGGGGGTATTGATGACATCAAATAACGTCTATTTTATAGCATCGTTTATCCTACGATATTAATCCATTTTGTATAGTTATTGCAAAGAATTGTTACTTAATCATTTATATTTGAGAATTGTAGTAATTATGGAGTAATTGGTGAAACATAGCAAAAGGTGAGCATTCTGGAGCTTAAATGAAGATATTTTGAAGATTAGTATTCTGAAGACCAATACGCCGTATCCAGAGAGACTCAATACGCCGTATTCAAGATATGGAATCAATATAATATTCTGGAAGATATCAAACGTGGTCCCTACTCCAAGAAATCCCTGATACGCCGTATCCAACCTATTACATACGCCGTATTGAACCAACTTTCAGACATTATAAATAGAAAACTCAAAAACGAGTTTTAAGTGTGCTAAATCATATTCTCGATACCTAAACTACAAAAGTCAATTTTCAAAAGAGAAAAAGAGCAGAAGAGGTCGAGCAATGTATTCAGTTCCATAGGAGACATCGTGTAATTCCATATACTTTTGTAATCGTTTAGTTTTTGGTATCATTCGTTAACTCGGTTAGTTTACCTTGGCTAAATTATTACTCTTGTATTTATTATGACGTTTAGGCTAATACCTTTGGGTATTAGCCATTATTATGAAGATCTGAATGTTTGGTATTTGTTTATATCGATTTCTTGATTTATCGTTGTATGCTTGTTTATGTTTATCAATTTATACTTGTTTACGCGCTTTTGTATGCGACCTATCATTCAATTGGATCTAGCTAAGTGGACCAAACAGATTTAGAGTTCGGGATATCTCTCTATATATTAATTTATACACCTAGAATAATAGTTACACAAATATTATCCTTCTAAGTCTGTGTCTAAGATACGCTTCGGGCTTAACTAGTTAATTGGATATTGCCAATGGTTTATTGATCGTGTTGACTAGCAGGTGACCTAGATAATTTAACATATAATGTTCTGATTCCATTAGATAGTTCGAAAGGTGGACTAGTAGTGTATAGATTGCCATTAAGCGGTAAGTGAGTAAAGTCTTATGGTAGGGTTTAACAGATCACCATTGACTTTTAATCCCATAAGTAGTAATAATCAAGCAAATAAGGATGCTTTATGGCGGATGCTTTAAATATGACAGAATTAATGTGTCTTGGTCTTAGGATGATGTCAACCGCCTAAGTATTTAAGAATGATATTGCCACTCGAGAGAATAATACATTGCACTAAATAAACAAACCAACGTTCTAATCGGATTAATAATAGTTAATACAGTTTTTTCTTATATAAGGTTCGACTGCTTTTTATCTTCTGTTATTAGCTGCGTGGGTAACATTTCTTGAATTGATTGTAGTCACCAACCAAACCGAGTCTCTCAAGCTGAAAACCCCCCTTTTCTTTTAGAATTAGAATTTAGACTGACATAGGTTTAACATAGGATTAGAATAGAATTAACATAGATTAGATAACCAAGATATTAATTAAATTGATAGATTAAACCTCGCTCTCAGTGATCGACACCCTACTTACCACGAAACTACTACCGATCGGGTACACTGCCCGTTAAAGTGTTGTTTTTGCTTGAGTCGGCAAAATATAAATTTAAAACTTGAATCATATAAAAAACAACCCTACACTACAACACATCAAGTTTTTGGCGCCGTTGCCGGGGAGTGAAAATTAATCTTGATTTTTTTTTGATATTGTGGTTTTTAACATTAGATTAGATCTAACCCTTAGGATTAGTGTAATTTAGATTAGTATATATTTTTGTATATTATGTATATTTTATATATTTGTCTTTAATTGTTTGCTTGTATATTTGTGTGTTTAATTGTTTGCGTATTTAATTGTTTTTCTTGAATACACTGTTCTGGTCGATAGTTGAATACGGCGTATCCAATTCCTATGAATACGGCGTATCCAATTCTCTGTCCAATACAGCGTATTCATCTCAACAGATTAATACGGCGTATCCAGTTCCATTGGATACGGCGTATCTATCGTTTGGGGACAGAAACTAAGATAATTTATTTTCGTGTAAATTTTTTTTACCTTCCTTCGAAATAAATCCTACTGATTGTTTATCCCTTGTTTTAGGTAGCGCATGACAAGGAGTACAACGAACAAACTATACACACCCTACCAAGATCCTGAACGAGAATTTTGATCATCAAAGAAACACTTCAAGTCACTTAGCCTTGACGAATTGAGATCTTTGAATTTCAATCTACTTTCTGACAAAGAATACTCAGAGGAAGAACATGAAGAAGCAATGACGGAAACAATGGAGCAATACATGAGCAAGACCCGAACTGACTATGGATCGGGAGTCGCTAGGCCTAAAATTGATAACAAAGAGATCAATTTTGAAATTAAAAAGGAACAATTTCTTAAGGAGCTTTGAGAAAACACATTTAGCGGTTCGGATAATGAAGATGCTAATGAACACATTGAGAAAGTTCTCGAAATAGTTGACTTATTCCATGTTCCTAACATCACTATGGATCAACTAATGCTTCGAGTCTTCCCTATATCCTTAACTGGAACCGAAAGCCGTTGGCTAAGAAACGAACCAACTGGTTCAATCAAAACTTGGGAAGATCTTAAAACAAAGTTTTTAAACAAATATTACTCACCTGGTCGAACTACGAAGAAAACGAATGAAATCAACAACTTTCAGCAAGAGCCAGATGAAACCCTTTATCAATCATGGGAGCGCTTTAAGGAACTCTTTATGAAGTGTCCTCAACACTATTTGACTAAGATGCAGGAGGTGATTTTGTTCTATAATGGTTTGTATGTTCCAACACGATAGATTCTTGACTCAAGAGGTGCCGTTCCGACTAAAACTGTTGCAGATTCCAAAACAACCATCTAAGAAATGGCCGAATACTCTCAAAAATGGCACAATGGAACATCAAGAGGAAGAAGTACTAAGACTTCTGACGGATTAGCTGCGATACAAGCACAATTAAACAATCTTGGAAGAGAGATCAAGAAAGTGAATGAAAAAATTTATGCTACTCAGGTTGGATGTAAGCAATGCAAAGGACCCTATTACACCAAGGATTGCCCAAAAAAAAGAAGAAGGGAATGCCCTATAAGAAGCTTACTACATGTAATTTGGTGGACCTTTTCAAGGTGGGGGATATAAAGCAACTGCTCCAGGGTACTATCAAAGGAACAACGCCAATCCTTCGTTCCAAGAACGAAGGCAATCTATGGAAGATACCCTGAGCAAATTCATGAGTGAATCAGCAAAAAGACATGAAGAAAACTCTAACTTGATCAAAGAAATCCGAGCTTCGACAGATGCTGCAATAAGGAACCAAGGAGCATCGATCAAAACTTTAGAAATACAAATCGGGAAAATAAGCAAGGTACTACAAGAGAGAGGATTTGGAAGCCTACCAAGCTCAACTGAAACAAACCCGAGAGACCAAGTCAAGTCGATTTCAACCACTATTGAAGTTGATACGCCGTATTGGATCAAACCAATACGTCGTATCCATTGGACAAAACAGTACATTGTTATACAAGTCGAGACAAATGACGGTTCCTTTTCCAAGTCATTTGGATAATCCTTACTGTGATGAAGAGGGGAATTATGGACCAAAATTCACGAAAGCTTATGGAGCTTCACATATCAATAACACCATACCCCGAAAGGAGAAAGACCCAGGGAGTTTCACTCTACCTTGCTTTATTAATAATACTTGCTTTGACAATGCCCTTGTTGACTTAGGAGCTAGCGTTAGTGTTATGCCTCTCTTGACCTACCTTAACTTAGGATTAGGCGAATTAGCTCACACTAAGCTGACAGTGGAATTGGCAGATAGGACAGTGAAATATCCAAAAGGAATTGCTGAAAACGTACTAGTAGGAATTGGTAAATTTACTTTCCCAGTAGACTTTATAATTCTTGATATGCCCGAGGATATCAAAGTACCCTTGATCCTCGGAAGACCATTCTTGTCTACCGCCCGTGCTAAGATTGATGTTTACAAAAGAAAGATTACTTTAAGGGTTGGGGAAGAAAAGATTATTTTCAAAAGTGTTAAACCTGCTAGTAGTATAATTAAGAGGGTCTACATGCTAAGTTTGAGAGAAAGAATGGAACTTGATTTAGAAGCTAGGCTTATGGGAGAGACTTTGGTGTTGAATAGATCATTAGACCCTTTCTTGGAAGATTACATTGAATTAAATGATCTAAATGAACCATTTGAGCTTAGAAGAAATCAAGGTGATGATTTAATGCCCACCATTGAGGAAGGTGAGGTAATTGAGGAATTTAGAACTAGGGATGAAGATCTTGATACTGGAATTAATGATTACCCTAGTTATTGCGACGATGATAAGAAAATCCATATAGATTGTGCTCACAATTTAAAGTTTTCATGCATGATAGGATTTGAATTTACTCACGCTAACTTTTTCCTATTATTGTATGTCAATGTGATGTCTAAAAAGTTTCATAATTCAATAATGAAAGATAAGATGGTGTACAAAGGGAATAATGTTGTAGGAGCCTTAATGAATGTGCCTATTTTTGTTGGAACCTTTTCTATTATGACTGACTTTGCAGTTTTGGAAGATATGGATGCTTATCGTGATGAAGGAATGGGCGATGTTATTTTTGAGGAACCATTCTTAAGAGAAGTTGGAATTAAAACAAAATGATTCGAAGGAAGGATTACCATTTACAATGGTGATGATAAAGTAACTTACCAAATGGTGCGATCACATTTGAGGTTTAGAAACCACACTAATGAGAAATGCAGCAAAATCCCACCATTACTGAAGGTAAGTGAAGTGGATAAGAAGAATGGAATCTCACATGCATACCAAAAACTTAAGGGGTTCTACAAAGGAGTTTTGAATCTAGGACCCAATTACATTCGAGATGCGAAGATGGTAGAATGGCTCACACGCGGGCACATTAGCGTGCATGAGATGGAGCAAAAAGAAAGCTGAAGAAAAGTCTAACTTAAAGACTTCGCTGTAAACAAAAGTGCTTCCCGGGAGACAACCCGGATTGTTATTTAATTTTGTTATCGAGTTTGTCTTCCCAGACATCAATACGGCGTATTCGCTCCATACCATACGGCGTATTGATTGTCTGGACGTTATCAGTCTTTATTTTTATTGCACTTTAAAAACATTATTGTCAATTCTATGAATACGCCACACTCATTCATTTAATACGCCATATCCACAGTCTGACTCGTAATTAGTTTGTTTAGTTTAGTTTAAATTAACCGTAGGTACCAAGATAGGAATGCACATGTTTTTCCTATATTTTATACAGGACCTCGAGAAAGAAATATCGACGAAGTTGGTGGAATGCATATTTTCTGGAATTCTATGTGTGTGCTGTTCGTGCTAGGATTCAGACGCTTTTTCAGCACACAATCTTGCTCATAAACGCAACTTGGAGAATCTACCGAGCAAATATCAGGGGAGTTTCTCATTCTAATTCTTTTTAAATTCCCGTATTTAATGTTTTATATATACAACGAGGACGTTGTATAATTCAAGTGAGGGGATGGAATTAGAATGTTTACTTGTCCTATTTTTCACACTAAAATGCTTAAATTATGCTCAAATTTAAAAAATTTCAAGCATACTTTTGTGAAATTACTTGATACATAACCCGCACACAATAACCCTTGTTAGATATTGTGAGGATTTAACCTTTCCGTTTCCAAATGTTTACCCAAATTCCACAAAATATGAATGTGCCGGTGATGTTGTAAAGACTTTAGAAACTTGCTATGGTATATCTATTCGAGACCGCAATGATAAGTACTATGGATTTAGATAGAGTAACTTGTTTAAATTGGTAAATTTTAGGATTACACCCAAATTGCCTTTACATGTTGCTTATTAACTAACTACACCGGTTAGTTAACCTCCCGTTTAAACCCTTTCCACTCTCATCTTTAGAGTGATGATCCATTAGAACAACCCGTAGAGCTAATCCTTTAGGAATTTACACCAACTATTTGTTTCGTTAAACCCTTACACGTTAACCTACCCTGTTAGATTAAGTTTAATTTATAGTTCCTAGTTGCTTAAAGTGTAAAGTTTGTATTTCCCGAGTATTGTGTCATTTTCTATCTTAAGGGCGGTTGGAAATTTGCGCATTGCAAATGAGAATGTATATTAGTAGTCAAAGCTCATGTGATTTTACTACCATCACAATTATTAGTGAATCCGAAAGACGAAGGAACTATTCGGAATTATTATGATCGTGAAGATGGTGAAACTACACCGAGATTTGAAGTTTAGTTGTCAAAAAAAAGAAAAAAAATTGAAAAAATGAGAAAAATACAAAAAGAGAGAAAGTTTGAAGATAATCGTTTCGCAAAGGAATTACCGAAGGGATTACACGAAGGATCGAATATTCGTTGATACGTCTAAAAAATCAACAATGTAGAGTATTGTACAAAGTGGAAGATATCACCACTTGCCTTGTAGAGTATGTAAAATTTTGGGAAGATTGGGAAGTTGACCGTTATGGGAACGCCAACTTAGGTGTTTGTTTTTTATCGATGATCAAGACTTTGTAAATAGTTGTGTCTTTATCATGGTAACGGTCGGGAAATAAGTGTCTAGCTACTTATATCTTAAGTCTTAATCTATTTTTTTCTTGATTTTTATTTAACAATAATTTACTTCCCTCTCACCTGATGATTAGCCGCTGGTTTTACGCGAATGAGGACTTGTTCGAGCTTGCATGTCTATTCCGTCGTTACGATCATGTATGCATGTCTTAGCAGCCTCGTTGGTTTACGACTTTTGATAAAAGTTAGAAGGTTCCTACCCTATATCATTCTTCATCCTAACCGTTGGTTAAATTCGAATGGGGATGTGATCGAAGACACATGTCTATCCCGGCATTCCGGGTGTGTATGTGTGCTTCAGTTGCCTTGTTGGAGTGGTACTTCTGGGGGGTGAAAGAATGTGAGAATAAATCCCCCCCAAAAAAAAAAAAAACCCCCGTACGCCTTTCCATACAAAAACCCATATTTACCTTTATAAACTTGTTACTCCTTAGCTTTAGCGGTAGAGATGTGTATCCTTGCCAAGCTTATGATAGAATACTCGTCACGAACCCCCCCCGAGCAATTGAGCGAATTAGTTACATGTTACCACATAGATTAGTTGAGTGATTTGAGTGTTTTTATCTTCCTATTTCGTAAGATGTTTGGTTGTGTACTTGTAATAGATCAAATAAATGCTTTAACAGAAAACATCCTTAGGGATACATTTTTATAAACTTCTAAAGGCTACTTGAGGACAAGTAGGATTCAAGTGGGGGATATTTGATGACATTAAATAACGTCTATTTTATAGCATCATTTATCCCATGTTATTAAACCATTTTGTATAGTTATTGCAAAGAATTGTTACTTAATCGTTTATATTTGAGAATTACAGTAATTATGGAGTAATTGGTGAAAGTTAGCAAAAGGCGTGCATTCTGGAGCTTAAATGAAGATATTTTGAAGATTGCTATTCTGAAGACCAATACGCTGTATCCATCAAGGAAAATACGACGTATCCGTACCTGCTCTCACCAAAGACCACTCAGGAATAAAGATCAATACGCCGTATCCAGAGGACTCAATACGCCGTATTCAAGATATGGAATCAATATAATATTCTGGAAGATATCAAGCGTGGTCCATACTCCAAGAAATCCCCAATACGCCATATCCAACTCTTGGATATGCCGTATCTAACAGACTTCTAGACCATATAAATACAAAACTCAAAAATGAGTTTTAAGTGTGCTAAATCATATTCTCGATACCTAAACTACAAAAGTTGATTTTCAGAGGAGAAAAAGAGCAGAAGAGGTCGAGCAACGTATTCAATTCCATAGAAGACATCGTGTAATTCCATATACTTTAGTAATCATTCAGTTTTTGGTATCATTCGTTAACTCGGTTAGTTTACATTGGCTAAATAATTGCTCTTGTATTTATTATGACGTTTGAAGGCTAATACCTTCGGGTATTAGCCGTTATTATGAAGATCTGAATGTTTGGTATTTGTTTATCTTGATTTCTTGATTTATCGTTGAGTGCTTGTTTATGTTTATCAATTTATACTTGTTTACGCGCTTTTGTATGCGACCTATCATTCAACTGGATATAGTGAAGCGGACCTACCAGATCTAGAGTCTGGGATAGCTCTCCATAGAGTAATTTATACATCTAGAATCATAGTTACACAAATATATCCATACTAATCTTGTGTTTAGATCCCTTCGGCTAACTAAGTTAATTGCATATTGCCAATGGTTTTATTGATCGTGTTGACTAGCAAGATGACCTAGATAATTCAATAAGTTAACGTTCTGATTCCAAATTGGATAGTTGACAATGGACTACTAGTGTTATAAATTGCCATTAAGCGTTTAAGTGGTAAAGTCCTCCTATGAGCTATGATTTAACAAGATCACCATTGCTTAATCCCTACGATATATTATAAAAAAAATCCCCAAGCAAAATAGGATGCTTTATCGGATGACTTAAATTGTGATAGAATTATTGTGTCTAGGTCTTAGGATGATGTAACGCCTAAGTCTTAAGAATGATATGTCACATCGAGAGAAGAAATCATTGCACTTAATAAACAAACCAACATTCTAATCGGATTAATAATGGTTAATATAGTTTTCTTATATAAGGTTCGACCGCTCTTTCCTCTTTTGTTAATTAGCTTGTGTGGGTAAAAGTGCCTTTGGTTGATTATAGACACCAACCAAACCGTGCCAGTCTCTCAGGCTGAAAACCCCCTTTATCTTGTTAGAATTAGGATTTAGACTGACATAGGTTTAACATAGGATTAGGATAGAATAGAATTAACATAGATTAGATAACCAAGATATTAATTAAATTGATAGATTTAACCTCGCTTTAAGTGTTCGACACCCTACTTACCACGAAACTACTACCGATCGGGTACACTGCCCGTTAAAGTGTTGTTTTTGGTTTAGTCGGCAAAATATAAATTTAAAAATTAAATCATCTTAAATATACCGTACAATGGCAGCACATCATCCAATAAATAAATTATCTAATTTAATGTACTTAACTTAACGATTCATTATACGCATATATGCGCATACCAATTATATGTTGGAAAAATAGTATATGTTATATATATTTATGTCCAAAATGGAGATAATATGAATGAGATATCGTGTCTCAAAGTAGGACACGTGAAACACAAAATCTGGAAATCTATTTTAGGAATAGATTTAAACTTATCAAATAAGTTTATACAGAATATTTTGTGTCATTAAAAGATATGCAAATCTTTTTTTGTTAATAAAAGATTTGCTTAAGTTGGGCAGTTATTTATCTTGAAAAAACAAGACAACGTTTTCTCTATAAATAGAGGCCTAGTCTCATTCGTTTTAGACACAAAGAAATATGCAGCTCCATAGAAACCAAGTTCCAGCAATCCTTTCGATCAAAAATGTACGACCGCTTCTGTGATTTTTTAGGCAAGTTTGTCAGGTCCGACTGTACAACAGCTTTGGACATTGTACCCTGGGAAACAGATGGCGAATCGGTTTTAAGGGAATCGTGTTAAACACGAGCCTCGTTCCACGACCTTTTACAGCTTTTATTTAATTATCGTTATATAGTGTTTGTCTTCTACTTCTACCCTTTTCTGTTTGTTATTTAATTTTTTGTTATTTATTTCTGTAATTTAATTTATTGTATTAAAAAATCGATTTTATTAATAAAAGTGTAACAGTTTCCCAACAGTCTTAAAACAGATTCTGTGTAACAGAATTAAAATCACTTTTGTTAAATCGGATTAATTATTATTAACAGATTTTATAATTATAAACTGTTTTCTGTCGAAACCAAGTTGAGTTTCTTTGGAAATCAGTTTTAATAAACAGATTTTTAATGTACAGATTTGGAATTACAGATCTATAACGATTTTTAAAAAGCAGTTGTTCAGATCAGTTTAATTTGAAACCAAGATTGAGTTTCTGTTAAACTGATCTAGTTGATTCACTAAAACCAAGATTGAGTTTCTTTGAAGCAAATCCGGTACAAGGTTATAGAAATCAGGATTAATTCTTAGATACCGGTTTATAACAGTTTATTTAATTGTTGTGGTGATCATTCAGGTGTTCGCTCGTTATTTTTGAAACCAAGATTGAGTTTCTATTAAACTGATCTATTTGATTCATTGAAACCAATTTGAGTTTCTTTGAATCAGATTTGCTACAAGTTTAAATAAACCAAGTCGAGTTTATTAGATACCAAATTATTTTAACAGTTCTTAACTATTTTGTATTGACAAGTTTACTAATGGTAACACGAGTGTAACCCTAGTGAATCTTGTAAATGTAATTGGTGCGCCAGTTACTAACATGGTTGCAAATCATGACGAATTTAGATTCATTGAAACCAGGTGGATTTTCTTTGAAACGAATCTCTTAAAACATAAGTTGTTATTTTATTAGATAACTTTGTTCTATATAAATAAGTTGAGAATCAACTTATTATCGAAAACAAGGTGGTTTGAAGTCACATCAGTGGTGAATTATGTTTTTTCCATTTCTAAATTTATGTGCTAAACTTAGAATAAGACATAAATTTATTGCTCTTGATACTCCAACAAGAGAATTGTTGTAAGAAAAGAACCGTGCATTAGAAGATATGGTTAATGCCATGTTCTTAAGTCCTAGTTTAAGCCATGGCATGTGGGGGGGATGCGATTATATCAGCTATTTATCTTTTAGATAAGATCCTTTGTAAAGAAAATAAGATAGTTCTTATGAACTATGGACGAAAAGAAGACTTACTTTTAAGTATTTGCAAAGTGGGGGAAATCTAGCCCAAGATATCTGTATTAAACCCCAAGGTTCAAAAGATTTGACCTGAAACTGTGAATTGCATTCTTAGTGTATGCTCATAACAGTAGTGCTTATGGTTTTTTTATGTATGTTGATCTACACAAGGATACAATAATAGAATAAAGAAGTGATTCCTTCTTTGAAAGTATATTTCCATGTTAACGAAGGAAATTGGAAGATCATCTAGAATTGATGACGAAGTTTATCCAAGATCAGAGACAACGAGATGATAATGATCTCTCAAGAATTGGGAAAGAGACAAGATCAAGCCCAATGAAGGAACTGCTTCCGGGTTAACCTAGAAGAAGCAAAAGGGAAAGAATCGAGAAATCATTTGGACCCAATTGTGTTTCTTTTATGGTAGAAAACAAACCTACTTCTAACTTTCTCGGAATGGCTCAATAGAAAGAAGCCATTAAAAGTGAAATAGATTCTATTTTACAAAATCATACTTGGGAGCTCGTGGATTTACTTTCGGGTTGTAAACCACTAGGCTATAAATGGATCTTCAAGAAGAAGATGAAAGCCGATGGCACCATTGACAAGTACAAAGCAAGATTGGTAATCAAAGTGTTATCCCAAAACTTAACCCATATGACAAAAATAAGCCATAACAATAAGCAATAAGCTAGAAAGAGAGAAAGGGAAAATGGAAGATTTATTAGAGAGAGAAAGTAGAGAGTGGAAGATTACACACACACACAAGTGTAAGAAATGGTAACCAACACCCTCTCCATGTGTGAAGAGGGTCCTATTTATACCCTTAACCCACTAAGTGACGTATGGGCTTTTAACTTGGCCGAGCTTGGCTTGTCTTAGGCTTTGAGCCCGAAACACAAACAATATTAGATTACAATCCAAGCCCGTTGAACCCGACTAGCCTATTACTTAACAAGACTAATTACGACTAATAAGACCGATAACATTCTTGTTTGACTTATATAAAATTAAGGCTAACAATCTTACCCAATGTTGAGGTCTCTTTCTTCAAACTCCTCCACTGTTGAGGTCTTCTTTAAGTTCTTCCTTTAAGGATGTGAAGGACTTGATCTTCTATGTTGACGTTCTTGTACGACCGATAACATTCTTGTAGGAGGTTGTCTTTGTTTTATCACTGTCTCCCCCGATGTTGAAGATATAACTTTTGACGTTTATGTTTTGCCTTGTTTATCTTCGGTCTTAGTCTTTGCTTGTTTGTAATGGCTTTGTTCCTTCATGCTTCTATGATCTTGATCTTGAGCCTTTATCTTTTGACTTTAAGTTCTTGAGATCTTTCATCTTGCATCATCTCTTTGACTTGAATCATCTTGATTTGACTTTCTTGATCAACTTGTACTCTTGACCGACATACTCATACTTATTGCATTCTTGTTTGACTTATATGAACATAAGGCTAACAATCTTCCCAAAATACGATTCTTGATTTGACTTTGAAGATCTTTGAGGAAGTTTAGGATCAACAATCTTTATGCTGAATGATTGACTTTGAAAGCTTGAGTATGAGTATGTGGTAATGAATCCGACTTCGCTGGTACATGATTGCAACACCGACGTTTGAATCTGCATTTAAAAGGTTAGTAATAAACAACAGATATGGACGAAAGTGTCTTTGTCACTTCGTCAAATACGGTTGCAATAACCACGGTTCCCCGTTAATTAGTATAAATACTGCCTGTGATCAGATAGAATTCATATGAATCTTCTTGACAGGGTTTCGCAGCTGTACTAGCCGTTCTCGTTACCGGAGCGTCTCAAAGCAGACAACACGGTAAGAGTGAATCAGATAGTTACTATCTTTCTGATTAAGTCGTCAATTCATTTTACTGGAACAAGTTTGATTCACATAGAATCGCACCATCGTTTCTTTCCAGTTGACACAAGTTTGATTCATATAGAATCTTGCAAGTCACCTACCAAGAGCTTGTTTGATGTTGGCTCAAGCAGGATTTCCATCTTCACGGTGAATACTTAAGTATCACTCAGATGTTCTAGCAAGATCTCAAGGATAATGCGTAGGACTCTTTGTTACAACTTGTGAACTTTATGGTGTTCAACAAGTGTATTTTGGATTCTGTCCTAATGAGATTTATAACTTGATCTCTCCTGGCTCTAGACTCGATTTGTGCACTTTGGTTTTAGTAATCGAAGGCTGGAGCAAACTGCCACCTATTCAATATCAACAATCTCGGAGTGAGATGTCAATAGATAACGTGTGTATCTTCGTGACAAATGAGATAAGTTTCTTTTAAGAGAAACTCAAATGGCTGAGAAGGGTTGTGCATTGCATCACTGGGTCTATGATGGCTTTCTTCAATACCAACAATCATCATTGTGATTTTGATATATTATGTATTAACCCGGTTTTTACCTAAGTTGTGTGGAGGGCTGCTATGTGTTCACCCTTTATCCATACATTTCTTTTTCATTCTTTAACCCCTTTAATGCTTACCAAGACGTCATCACTAATACCTTGTTGTGATTGTTCCAATGTTAGCTCAACCTTAGTCGGCATTCTTCCCTTTTACTCATTCTTCTCCAATCATACCTAAGGACTGCTATTTCTAACTATGAATTATCCTTGGGTAGATCCCTCTGGTTCTGGTTGGATCATAGGACTTATACCTAACCTTAACCACCTTATGACTTCATCGACGTCATGAGTTAATTGGTTGTTGGGTATAGAGATCAAACCATAAAACCATTTTTTGACATTGCTATTTTCAAATACTCCCCCTACACATGTGCATCGAGATTCGAAATTATTTCACACACGAAGGAAAGAGTTGCATTTAGAGTCTTAAAGATCACATTATTCTATATCATATTTTAACCACATTTTCTCCTCTTATTTTAAATAATAAAACATTTAGTAATTGAAATACCAATTGATTAAAATTTATGACTTGAAAAATTCCATAGAGAGAAAATTATACCATGATATTGCATGAATTCATTTTCCTGATAGCTTCTCTTCAACATAGTATGTGGGATGCCACTAATTTTTTAAAACTTGACATTACAAGACAAAAATGATATGGCACCACAAATATGTTGAAGACGGAATGAGATGCCTTAGTGAACAATGTATATTAGTAATTGACATTATAATTTCCACATTTTAATTTCACAAAATGTTTTTGGATACATAAAATTGACATTTATGAGATGTATCCAAAAGACATTAAAAGGCTTTGTTTTAAAAGCCCCCCCTCAAAAATTGATCCACATAAAATGACATTGTAAGTACCACACTTTTTTAAACCTATTTAAGGAAGGGAGTGTTGAACACACAATTTTAACAAATACCACTTTTTATGAAAAGATACATCAAATTATATTTTTAACAATTTGACATTGAAAGTTCTTTTTAAAAATTGTGTTCAACGGTTTTAAAAACCATGATAGAAGACTTCTCTTCTATTTAAAGAGTAAGCGCACTAAAACGTACACTCCCCTATTACATTCGGGTCCGAGTTATGCACTGAAATGTACATAAGTCATAGAGAAAAATTTAGAAATGACATGTTTTGAAAAGTTTGAACTCTTGCTTGAACTTCATTTACACTCCCGTGTCAATGTTAATCGACATTTCTAGGTACGTAAATGTTATCGATTTCAAGAGACATGTCGAGAAGATTCTTTTTGGTATTTTTAAAATTTTCTGATTTTATATTTTGTTTTTCTAGATTTTATATTTTTGTATTTTCTTTTTGTTGGTTTTATATTTTTGTATTTTGTTTTTCACAAATATTTATATATCAAAATAAGGAGAAAAATAAAAAAAGAAAAATATTTACAAATTCGATGTTTGATGGATCAAGCAAATGCGTTTGCCAAAACCTCCTGTTCTTTTGGAGTCAAACATCTCATACCGAGTCGTCCGACGAGATACTTAAACCTATCTTCCGACAGAGGTTTAGTAAACAGGTCAGCTAACTGTATCAGTTTCTGACAAAGAATAAAATCAACAATACCCTTTTCACCTGTCCTTTATGAAGTGATATCTTAACATCGAGTGCTTGGTACGGAATCAAGATTGGATTGCAACGAAGGCTATGCTGCCTTTGAATCACAATACATTGGAATTTTGTCAAAGTGGAAGCCATAATTTGTGAAAACTATCTATCACTACTTGGTAAGATCACCATTATCTCAACCATAGAACTTGAGCACATCACGCAGATAAAGACACATACTCGGCTTCTGCTGAAGACATTGAAGTGCAGTCCTGCTTCTTGGCAGAGAAAACCGTACACAATGTTGCTTACACCGATTTATGACACAAAGCTAAATGTCGAGTTCTAATCTTAGCTAGAACCAATCTATCACAACACGACTTCACTACTTGTTCACGACTTCACAACTTCACGACTTCTTCACAACTTCAAGACTTCTTCACATCTTTAAGACTTCACTTCACCACACTACTAATATGAAAACTATCTATCACTACTTGGTAAGATCACCATTATCTAACTATATTTATAAAGATCGCCAAGATCTAGCTACTACACACAAATACAAGATATACAATTGATTTACAAATATGTGATATGAATGCAACAAGGTTGCAATATACACTAAGGTGTAATACTTCTTCACTTGATGATGGAAGTATTCTTCTCTTGCACTTGAGGAATTATCTGGATCAACTTAAAACAAAGCTTATAAGATTACATGATCAAGAATTTTTTAGAGGAGGAAATGTGGCTGTTTTGACAAAAAATGATCAAAAGGTGGAAAATAGTGGGGGAATAGTCTAGTTATTTATAGAGACAAACTAGAGGAGCATCATTTATGGGCCGGTCCACTTAAATAAGGTGGCGTCCCTTTAAAATTAAGGGTGCAGCCCTTTGTATTTAAGGGGCCGCCCTAACTGGGTACTCCCATTTTGTCCTTTTGTTTAGGGAGAATACCGAACTTTTCAAGCTTGTTTGAGTCTGAAATTTTGAATTTCAAAATGTTTATTTTGAATAAAACATTTATTTTAATTGTAGAAAATATTTTGTAATGTTTATAAAAATGTTTACAACATTTTATAAAAGTATGAGGTTCAATAAAAATTTCCTTTGATCATAAAATGCATTAAGTATTTATTTATCATACCTGAAGTGATATAATTTTGAAATAATTTACTACTAATTAACTGTTTTACGTTAATTTTACAATGAACTTTTAATATTTTGTATTAACAAAACGTAAAGATGTGAAAATATTTAATATGTTTTTAGGCATTAGATATTATCAACAATCTTCCTCTTTTTGATGATTACTAAATTTTAAACTCATTATATGTAAAATTATTTTATAAACAAGTATTTTGTTAGTTTTCATTTCATGTCTCCCCTTTTTGTAGAATCAAAAAGGCAACATTGAGGATTGCTAGTAAAAACAAACGAAATAAATGCTCCCCTTGATGTGTCCCCCTCGTTCGAGGAACCAAGTATCGAGCTATGTTCGTTGGCTACTAAAACGAGATTAGAACCAATACAAATAGTTTCTAACATGTAAGCAAGAAAGAAGGAAAAATATGACAATGCAAGAAACATTCAAAGCAAAAGATACTTCATTCATTTAGGACAATGTGTGTGAACAACACACAAGCATTCATAAAAAAACAAATATGCTTTAGAGGCATATTAATACATAAAGAAAAATCCTAAATAGCCATAGAAGGAATTTTGACTTGCTTGCGACACAAAAGGGTTTGACATTATTGTAGGCAAGTTACAAGATTAGTTGGTTGAGATGTTTGGAGCGGAGGCGGTTGTGGTAGGGTAATCTCTTTGAACTCTAGGTGGTGGATGAGGTCGAGTGAGGAGGAATTCAATCCAATTGATATCCTCACTTAAAGCAAGGAATTGTTTTTGGGTGAAGATGCAACAAGGGCAATACCCAACATGGGTTTTTCAACTTGGTTAATGTTGAGTGTTGAATGGTAGGTTTGGAGATAAGTGATGAGGAATGTTGTTTTGGTTTGTTGTTGAGAGCGAATAGCATGGCTAAGAGGTTTGATAGGTCTATGTAGTATGATTTATGTCATCAACTAGCTTTCTCTAACTGGAGATAATGGTGGTGTTTGGTTGAGTTTGGTTGTCACTTGAGGTGGAGCTTAGTGTGAGCAACATAGAGTTGATGGGTGAGATGGAGCGAGGATTGAGATAACTTGTGGTGATGAGGGATTGTCTTACTGTAAGGAGGTTGGGTTGTACTTTGAAGGTGGAGCATGAGTGTGAAGGTAACGGTGAATATGATGGTGAGATGGGAAATGGATATGTGAAGACAACTTGTGGTGAAGTGGTAAGTCCTTGATGTAAGGATTTGTAATTCTTGATTGGGGTGATTATTTCATGATGAGAGTGAGTGGTTTTTTAGGCATTGGTGTAGGTGAAATTTGCATTAAACATTAGATGTGTTGCAAAGGTTTTGGTTTCATCCTCACCAATGGGTTTCCACACTCATTTTTGGCACCCTTGATGGTTTGGATGTGGGTTTGTTAGGAGATGTCATTGGTGAGGATGATTGTGATGATGATGGTTGAGAATGTATTTATAGTGGAGGAAAGGTTTAAATTAGGAAGAATGAACATTTAAAGGATCAAATCCAAGAAATGTTTGTGAATTTAGGGAAACAGTAGCTAAGTCTAGAGGGTATTAGGTCAAAGAGGGATGAAAATATTGTTTTACCCGTCACAATCTAGGTCAGTCCCCTTAATTAGGGGTTGGTCCCCTTAAAGATAAAAGGGACCGCCCTTTATGAATTAAGGGGGCCGCCTACTGCCATTTCCCATATTTCCTAAAAATTGATTTTTCTCAAAATTTTATGTGAGGGTTTCTGTTTTGGTGGTTAATTTGCAGCAAGTCCATCCTTTTATGGCAATTAAGATTTTTTAGCTCATATCAATTAAGCATTCAACATTCTACATATATATGACAAGTTGTAGGACAAAGCTATTTCACGTAATTTTGGCATATAATCATATATGAATTGAAGATCAAAAAAGGTGAAGAGCATATAAAATAGTAACTAGATATAATCCACAAGGAATTTTTCTTGACAAGAGGGTTAAGTTAAAAACGAACAAAACTTTTGTGCAAATACTAGTGTGTGCCTAAGTGCGACAAATGTGGAGTAGCGATTATTTCGACACTAAGACATGTAAAACCTAAGAAATAATCTAAATGCTCCTTGATTGAATTTTGCTCAACCAAGATTGTCAAAAAATATGTATTAGATTATATACTTTTGACAACAAGTAAGAGAACATTATGCATATGTGAAGAATGTTTTTAGCATATCACAACAATATATGAAAATTGATGTTCATGTGCTCCTAGTTGTGAGAACGACTTTTTATAAAATAATAGATTGGGACTATTGTATATATGTATAATGAGATGCATTTAGATAGAAGAATTTGTAAAAGTTTGCTTATAGACTTTTTCCAATCTTGTGTTTTTTGTGTAAAATAGAAACCTAGACATAGAGAGAGAAAAAAAATTAGTCAGCCAGGTGGGTGGTCCCTTTAAAGTCTGGCCGGTCCCCTTAAAATTAAGGGGGCCGCCCTTTATGAATTAAGGGGGCCACCACCTGTTTGAGAAATTTTTTCTCAGATTTTTAACAAATAGTTCTTTGATGATTATCATTTCTTTATTATGTTGAAAACTTAATCAATTTGTTCCATCATTCCTATACCTAGACGTAAATAGTTAAATGGCTCACGTTTAAGTGGTTTAGTTAGAATATCGGGTATGTTGTCTTCTGATGAGACCTTTTCTATAGAGATATTCCCTTTTTGAATATTATCGCGAAGAAAGTGATGGCGAATCTCAATGTGTTTTGTTCATAAGTGTTGAACAGGATTCTTACTTAAGTCTATAGCCCCTTTGTTATCACACATTATTGGAATGTCGTCTAACCTAACGCATAGTCTACGAAAGATTGTTTCATCCATAGGGCTTGTTGACATGCCTTTCCGGCGCTTACATATTCGGCTACGGTTATGGAGATAGCAAGAGCGGTTTGCTTCCTCGAAAACCAAAATGTTAGGCAACATCCCATAAATGTGGAAACACTACTTGTGCTCTTGCAATCTATGTAATCTCCCACATGATCCGAATCCGCATACACTATTGTTTCTATGCCGGATCCCTTAGGATGCCATAATCCTAAATGAGTAGTGCCTTTAATGTATCGAAAGATACGTTTAACCGCTTCTAGGTAAGAGGTTTTGGGATCATCTTGAAAGCGTACACAAAGGCAAACACTAAACATGATATCGGATCTACTTGCCGTTAAGTATAATAAACTACCTATCATGCCTCTATATTTGGTATTATACACGGACTCACCTTCTTTGTCTCTCGTTAGTTTGGTTTCCGTAGACATAGGGGTTTTCATCTATTTAGAGTCTTTTAGTCCAAATTTCTTAAGCATTTCCTTAATATATTTTGATTGATTAAAAAATATTCTATCATCTAATTGTTTTATTTGTAATCCTAAGAAGAAATTTAGTTTCCTAATTCATACTCATTTCAAACTCATCATGCATGATCTTGGCAAAGTCATCACACATTTCTTGACAAGTTGATCCGAATATAATGTCATCAACATATATTTGGGCAATGATGAGGTTGGAGTCTTTCTTTTTAGTGAAGAGTGTGTTATCTACCATTCCCATGGAGTAATCATGTTTAATAAAAAAGGCTTTTAATCGATCGTACCAAGCTTTTGGGGCTTGTTTTAGACCATAAAGACTTTTCTTAAGTCTATAGACATAATTAGGTTTTGCGAAGTCAATGAATCCTAGAGGTTGTGCCATGTAAACCTCCTCATTCATAAAACTGTTAAGGAATGCACTCTTCACATCCATTTGGTATAACTTAAAGTCTAGTGCGCAAGCATAAGCTAAAAGTATTCTTATGGACTCTAGTCTAGCTACGGGTGCATATGTTTCGTCATAATCAATTCCTTCTTGTTGTTATAACATTGGGCGACTAACCTAGCTTTGTTTCTAGTTACGATGCCATTTTCATCGAGTTTATTTCTATATACCTATTTTGTTCCTATAATGGTCATATTCATAGGATTTGGGACTAGTTCCCAAACATCATTTTTTTTAAATTGGTTTACTTCATCTTGCATGGCCATTACCCAATTTTTATCTTTTAATGCCTCATTTATATTTTTAGGTTCTATTGTTTAAATAAAGCAAAAGAAATTGCTTTTGTCTTGAGATTGCGACCTAAGAGTTCTTTGATTTGTATTACCAATAACTTTTTCTAGGGGATGAGTTTTAGATTCTTTAATATTTACAATTTGATTATTTTCTAATGAAATGTATTCAAGATCATTGCCTATGGGTTTTGTTTTACTAACCTCAATAGCTTCTTCTTCGACTAACTCATCATCTTCCAATGGTGATGTTTTAGGCGGGGGAGGAGTTTCATCGAAAGTTACATTCAACGACTCTTCAACTTTCATTGTTTGTTTGTTAAGTATTATGTAAGCTTTACTATTTTATGAATATCCTAGGAAAACACCTTCGTACGACTTTGGGTCGAACTTGGTGAGGTAATATTTTGTATTAAGAATAAAGCATTTACTTCCGAATATTCTAAAATAGTTAATGTTTGGTTTCCTACCTCTTAACAACTCGTATGGAGTTTTTCCTAATACGTCTAATGGAAACTCTATTAATTATATAGGTTGACGTATCGACCGCATTACACCAAAAATTTTGAGGAATAGATTGTTCATTTAACATGGTTCTACTCATTTCTTGTAGAGTGCAATTTTTTCTTTCTACTACCCCATTAGATTGTGGAGTACAAGGAGCAGAAAAATTATAAGATATCCCATTTAAATCATAATAGTTTATGAATTGTACTTCATTATAAATTCCCGACCATGATCCGTTCTAATTGATACAATGGAACATCCTAATTTGTTATGGATCATTTTGCTAAATATTTCGAATCTTTCGAAGGCTTCGGTTTTATTTGCTAAAAATCAAGTCTATGTGAATCGAGAATAGTCATCTATAATTACTAAGGTATAACGATTCCCTCCATAGCTTCATATGGCGAAAGGGCCAAACAAATCCATGTGAAGTAGTTCTAAGCATCTAGTTGTTGAAACTATATTTTTTGCCTTGTGACTTGCATGAGCTTGCTTTCCAATTTTGCAAGCATCATAAAAATGCCGGTCGTATTTAAGTTTGGGTAGATTTCTAACTAATTCTTTAGATGTTAATGATTAAATTAGTTGCATATTAGCGTGACCTAATTGTACCACCCCTAAATCTGGGTAGCAGCGGAATGTTGAATATCCGAGGGCGTTACTTCATAGATCAATAGCACAAGATATGAGAACGAT
The DNA here is from genome assembly GCA_026074375.1 of Tanacetum coccineum. Classification (NCBI taxonomy): domain Eukaryota; kingdom Viridiplantae; phylum Streptophyta; class Magnoliopsida; order Asterales; family Asteraceae; genus Tanacetum; species Tanacetum coccineum. The sequence continues at coordinate 211,600 of BQNB010000112.1, forward strand.
CACTAACGTGTCGTTTTAATAAGATACATTGGATTAACAAAATACTTGTTCATTACATAAGCTCATGGCTTCAAATTGTTCGACAATATAAGTAAAGATTTCGGTTTATAACAAATGTTCCCAAAATGTAATAAGACCCCAAATCTTTGATATGACTTTATTATCTTGACTTGATTATTTACCTTGGTGACGTTACTAGTAAAGATTCAAATATCTTTTGCGGTTCTCCATAAAGATTCTTTTCGTATTCTTAAGTGTAAAAGCATTATAAATACCATTTTAACCTCATTATTTTCGAAGATTTTCTTTTTAATTAACGTTTTTGTTTATCAAATGGTACTATTTCATCCTTTTTAGTTTCGGGATTATTTTGAAACGGAAGGAAATTACCATTGGTAATAATATGTCAAAGATCTAGATCTTTTGATTTCACCTAAGTTTCGAATCTATTTTTCAATAAATAAATCAATCCTTTAAAATAGTGGTGTCTTTGCATTATATTGCCCTTCTAAATATTTTTTTCGATTCCATAGATCGATTCAAGTTATAAAATACAATTTATTTTAAAAATCTTGTTTAACGTGGCTCTGATACCAATTGTGGAAAACTAGAAGGGGGGTTGAATAGTTTACCGCTTTTTAATTTAAGGTTTATGTTTGTTTGTTACACTTAGTATTCGACTTTTTGTGATTCTATGCTTGACAATATGAACATATATAAGTATATGAATGATAAAGTAAGGACAAGAGATAAGAGTAAGAACAATAAACCAGAAAGCGATGATTTAATAGTGTTCGGTACGAAGCACTTTTCGGCCCTACTCTACTCCCCGGCACCTATATCGAGAGTTTTCTTTCCATATGTCAACAAACTCCCTTATGGCGGAGAAGCCGTTACACGTACTAACCCTGTGCTAGCAGTACTAACCCCTTTAGTACTGTTGGCAGTATTAAGTCATATGAAGATTTATTCCCAACAGAAGAGGTGCTTCGTTGCCGAACCACTATAAATCTCGATGTCTTGGTTTGATCATTTCTTTCTTTATCTCTTTACTTATTACTTGGCTGGTCCCCTTAGATAGGGGTCGGTCCCCTTAAAATTAAGGGGGCCGCCCTTTATGAATTAAGGGGGCCGCCTACTGGCATTTCTCAGATTTAAAAAAATTGATTTTTCTCAAAAAAAATTGTGAGGGTTTCAGTTTTGGTGGTTGATTTGCTGCAAGTCTATCATTTTATGGCAATTAAGATATTTTAACACATAACAATTAAGCATTCAATAAGATACAATGCACAAAAAGTTTACTTAGAAAGAGGATTAACAAGATAAACCAAACTTTTGTGCAAAATGATCAAAGGATTTTAGAGGATATGTGGGCTGTTTTAAGCAGAAAGAATGAGTGCAAAAGGTAAGAAAAATGTTGAGGAATAGTCCAGTATTTATAAGACAAAAAGGAGGAGCGGGGTCTATGGCCGACCCCCTTAAATAGGGTGTCGGCCCCCTTAAAATTAAGGGGGCCGCCCATGTAATTAAGGGGGTCACCCCTTATTCAGACGCTCCTTTTTTGTCATATTTAGGGGAGGTGTTTACTGGACCATTTCTAGCCGTTTTAGGTCCGAAAATTTGAAATTCAAAATGTTTATTTTGAATAAAACATTTCTTTTAAATGTTTACAACATTTTATAAAAGTTTTCTTTGATCATAAAATGCATCAAGCATTTGTTTATTCATACCTTTAAATGATGTAATTGTTGAAATGAGAATTTACTACTAAATACTTGTTTACGTTTAATTTTACGTTGAATGTTTTTATATTTTGTGATTATCAAAACGTAAAGATGTGAAAAAATATTATTAATGTTTTTAGGCATTATATTTTATCAACAGGTTCAGATCGAGTTTGATCGATTCGGTTTGATTCGGGTTTGACCTGTTGCTTAGCCCCTGTGTACAATTTTTCTAGGATAAAGATCTCTCATGTTCAAAATGAACATGAGAGGGTAATGTTGAGGTTATTGTGAGAGGGAGAAAAAAAGTATGCCATGCTTATAAGAATTTTATTGTATTTTATTCAAGTTATGCACTCACACCAAATGAACATTATCTTTTATATTCATTTTGAACATGAAAGGATCTTTATCTATTTTTCTATTGGTTACTTTGGTTAGTACATCCGGTCAAAAAAAAACCTCAGTAGAAACTAGAAAGTCAAAGACATGCCTATAAAATGGTTAGATTAGATTACCCAACCAAAACCCAAACACAAGTCTCTAGTACTTGTTCTTTCGGATATTCCCCCATTTCATTTCTAGGGTTTTCATTACTTTTGGATTCTTGTTTCTTCTACACTCT